>JAKTSQ010000044.1:0-68826 GCA_030580295.1 Yamadazyma sp. yHKS699
GGTGTGGTGTCGTAATTGTTCCTCAACTGATCCATGTCGATTTCTTGCTGGTCTTGAATAAACACATTTTTGTAGAAGATGGAGTGAGCCAATTTCGACCAAGTTTCCGATTTAAGCAACAGGTAGATAATGTGGTTGGGGAGAAGTTCAATGACCTGGCCTAGGACGTCATCTGATAAGTCTGCAACAGATACCATCGTCGCTATTGTTTGAGGGTGTTTCCAATCTGTAAAGAACAAAAAAAAGATCTTCTTATCTTCTTTTATACAGAAAGATTCTGTGGGTGGATGTACAGAAAGATTATTTGGATTCACTAGCTGCAACATCCTGTCTTCCACCCGGCTTGAGCTCTTTTTTGTTGAATTACGATTTTCGTACATTACTTTGCAGCCAAAATTAAAACCTCATTATTTACCAGCAAAAGCTAATATGGAAAAAAAACTAATATGGCAAAAACTAATATGGCAGAAACTAATATGTCAAAAACTAATATGTCAAAGCAGTAGGTACTTGCAGTTGAATGCAATCCCACACCCCCAATACTTTATCAACTCTGGCGGCTAATAGAGATTTTTGGTGTAGGGATCTTTTGTCTTTTTACTCTATTCACTCTTTCCCACCTTCGCGATTTTAAATCAACACCTTGCTACAGTTGATCAATTGCCCTTTCCTTTACAAGTCACCATGAAACATCCCACGCTCTGGCTACTCATATGTAGCTTGCTTGCGTTTGTGGTGGCGGACTTTGACCCGAAATTGACCGAGCACCACCAAAAGAACATATCCTATACTTATTTATACTTCGATGATTCTCCTAATATCGTCACGTCAAGAGAAGACGGAGGGGTGCATTTGTCCACCGATAACGGAGAGAGCTGGCACCAAGTTGACTCGGTTGCCCGAGACGAGTTTATTGCTGAATTATTACCTGATGAATTCGATCCCAAAGTAGCCTACGCTTTAACCGAAAAAAAGAACCAATATTTCACTGCCGACAAAGGGGCTACTTGGACCAAGTTTGAAATTGAAGATCTCAACGATGTCAAGGATGGGGTGTTGGAAACACCTCGGATTATCTCCAATTATGCCGATAAGAACCAGAAGCTTGTGGCGTACTTCAAATGTAAAGGTGACGGGATGTTTTTTGAACACTGTACCAAAAAGTACTTATACACCACTGATTTGTTCAAGACCAAATTGAAGCCGCTCGACGTTAAGGCCGATGATTGTGCTTTTGTCAAAGGAAGTGCAAACTTTAAGAAAGGTGAGCCCAACTCGATCTTGTGCATTCAAAACAACATGAACTCTTTTGGCCATGTGGTACTGTCAGACCTTCTTAGATCCGATGACTACTTCAAGACCAAAAAACTGTTGAATCACGAGTTTTCGAAGACCGGAAGATTAATTGAAATCAATGTGGTACAAGATTTCATTTTAGCAGTGGTGCAGAATGATAAGTTCAATAAGGACTCCAAAATCACCCTTTTGGTGTCCAAGGACGCTGTGCTGTTTGAGCCGGCTGACTTATCCACAGACGTGTCTTTTGGAGGATTGAGCTTTTTGGAATCGTCTCCACTGTCGATATTTATATCCATTTCATCTTTCGAGGGCTTTCAGTACGGAAACACTAAAGTGTACTCGTCGGATTCCTCGGGTCTTCATTTCAGATTGATTGCAGAAGATGTGGTGGGTGGGACGATGCAAAAAGTCCAAACAGTTGATGGAGTTTGGTTCGCCAACTTTCTCGATTCTAAAGGAAGTAAGGATTCGGAATCCGATTCCACTGAGTCTCTTATTGACCTTTTAATGGGAGGTGGTACTTCCAAATCCGTCAAATCCAGTATTTCCTTCAATGACGGGAAAGATTGGAACCCTATAAAAGTCCTAGATGACAATTGCAAGGACGAGGATTGCTCTTTGCATTTGTTGACAGCTGCTGGCTGGGGGGGGCAAGGAAAATTGGTCACGGGTCCAACTCCAGGGATTTTACTTGGGGTTGGTAACATCGGTAAGCAGCTTTCCCGGGATTTGACAAAATTGAAGACCTATCTCTCTCGTGATGGAGGAGTTACATGGAAAGTGGCTATTGATGAGCCATGTATCTTTTCATTCGGTGACTTGGGGAACATCGTGGTTGCTGTGCCATATTATGCGGGAAAGCAAGAGGACGCCAGTACCAAACAATTCCATTACTCAGTTGACCAGGGTCTCACATGGAGTAAGAAGGATTTGAAAACTCCGTTCTTTCCCATGACTTTGACCACCACCATCGATGGTACTGGCACAAATTTCCTCATTACTGGTCTCATGGACGATACTCCCAAAGATCAAGAGGATTACGAGTTCAGTGAAGTTGTTTATTCTATCGATTTCACCAAGGCTTATGACAGAAAGTGTAAAGACGGTGACTTTGAAGAGATCTATGCCAGAGCCACACCAGATAGTAAGGATCCCCTTTGCATGTATGGACACCGTGAAAAGTTCAAGAGAAGAAAGGCCGATGCCAAATGCTTTGCTGCTACCTTATATGAGGACGTGGTGGTCTATGATAAAGCATGCACTTGCACGGAAGCTGACTTTGAGTGTGGTCCAGGATTCAAATTGGATAAGACGGGTAAAGTTTGTGAACCAGACAAGGAGGTGTTACTGCGTATGTGCAAAACTAAAAAGGTTAAAGAAGTTACCCTTCCTGATAAGGTGTTGGCAGACGGAAATGAGTGTTCTCTTGACAAAAAATCCATTAAGGACTTTGTAAAAGACCACAAGTTAAAATGCTCAGATTATGAGGATAAAAAAGAGGCACCCAGCAAAAAGATCTCGGTCCACACTTATGACTTTGAAGGTAAAGTGGTGGAATATGCCTACTTTGAACAGGGGGATGATTACCAAGGTGAGAATATTCTTATTCGGACCGACGACAGTAGACTCTATGCCTCAAGGGATGGAGGGATCGAATTTGTCAAGGTGCCTATCCCAGATAAGATTGGAAGTTATTCAATGGGTTTCGTTCCTGGCCATGTTGTATTGGCGACTGACTCCGAAAAGATATACATATCTAAAAATGCTGGTAACGGGTATATGAGAATGGAAGGACCTGGAGCTTTGGTTCCTCCTTATGTGTCGTTCCACAAGAATAATACCCTGGACATGATAGTTTATGTGTTGGATTCTAAGGACAGCTGTTTCGGTAACAACTTTGACGAATCATGCAAGAAGAATGCCTACATCACCACTGATGGCGGTAGTTCTTTCCAGTTGTTAAAAGAGGGCGTGTCGAAGTGTGATTTTGTGTCGTCATTCCTCAAGAATCAGACCCCGGAAAATGAGGGCTTGATACACTGTTCTTTGGTGGACTTCAAAGAGAAGACATTGAATCTTGTATCTTCCACCAACAAGTTCAAAGATGAAAAGGTCATTGGTAAAAATATCGTGGGCTATGCTGTGACAGGAAAATATGTTGTGGTGGGGGAGATTAACGACAAGAAGGACCTGTTGAAAGCATTGGTGACTGCAGACGGAATCACATTTGCCGATGCAAAAGTTCCTCATGATTTGGACATCAACATAGAACAGGCATTCACAGTATTGGACTCGGAAACTGGCAGCATTTTCCTTCACGTCACAACCCAGTCAAAATCAGGGTTTGAATACGGAGCTATATTGAAGTCAAACTCCAATGGAACCTCTTATGCCTTATCATTGGCCAATGTGAACAGAAACTCATTGGGTTTTGTTGATTACGATAGAATTGAAGGGATTGAAGGGATTTTGATTTCCAATGTGGTCTCTAACTACAAGGACTCCAAAGAGAAAAACCTCAAGACCATGATATCCCACAGCGATGGAGGAGAATGGCAGTATGTCAGACCACCTTCAACAGATTCTAAGGGTAAGAAGTACAAGTGTACGGGTAAGACTTTGAAAGACTGTTCCTTGAACTTACATGGGTTCACCGAAAGAGTTGACTATAGAGACACATTTTCCTCAGCTTCTGCCATTGGGGTGTTGATTGGCGTGGGAAATGTCGGACAACATTTGTCTGACAAGGCCAAAGGAGACACCTTTATGACGAGGGACGGGGGCATCACATGGAGTGAAATTAAAAAAGGAAACTATATGTGGGAGTATGGTGATAGGGGAAGTATTTTAGTGTTGGTTAAAGATGGAAAAACTAAAAGCTTGTCATACTCGTTGGATCAAGGTAATAAGTGGACAGATTATGAATTCAGCAAAGAAGAAGTGTTTGTTACAGACATAGCCACTGTTCCAAGTGACAACTCCAGGAAATTCTTGATTTTCTCCAGAGATAATGGCAAGACGTCTGCTTTTTCTATCGACTTCACGAATATTTACTCCAGACAGTGTCAATTGGACTTGGATAGCCCCGATAATGACGATTTTGAGTATTGGTCTCCAAGACACCCAGATTCCGAAGGTACATGCTTGTTTGGACACGAGGCCAAGTATTTAAGAAGAGCCCAGGGCCACGAAGACTGTTTTATTGGAATGGCTCCATTGAAGGACGGCTTCAAAATAACCAAAAACTGCAGCTGTACTAGGGGCGATTTCGAGTGTGATTACAATTATTGGAGAGATTCCGATAACACTTGTAAACTCGTCAAAGGATTATCACCAGCCGATCATAAGAAAGAAATGTGTCAAAACAACGCATTTGAATATTTCGAGCCTACAGGCTATAGAAAAGTTCCTTTGTCCACTTGTGAAGCAGGAAAGAGATTCGATGCCCTTGTTCCGCAACCATGTCCCGGTAAACTCAAAGACTTCAACGAACATTACGGCAGAGACGTTGGGTTTGGTAAGTTGCTTTTAATTTTGGGAATCCCTGCTATCATATTTTTCTTTGCTACATGGTTTGTGTATGACCGAGGAATCCGTCGTAATGGTGGGTTGAGTCAATTTGGCCAGATCAGGTTGGACGATGACGAGTTTGACTTCCATCCTATTGAAAATAATCAAGTGGATAAAGCTGTCAATACCATTGTCAAAGGAGGTATAAACGTTGCTGCTTTCGTCATTACAACTTTCAAGACCATTCGGAAAGTCGACAAAGCGGTGTACGTTAACCTTTTCGGGCGGTTGTTCCGTGGAGGCGCTGGTCGTAGAAGCTATGTGAATGTCCCAAATCTTGAAGAGGAAGACGAATTATTTGGCAATTTCCGGGACAACTACGAAGATGAGTTGGAGCACGGAGACGAACATATACGTGAAGATTTTGAAGACATTGAGGAGGATGCGTTTGACGAAGATCCGGTTGAAGTGAACGCAGATGAACGGCTATTTGATATTGACGACCAGTCCGACGACGAACAGCCATACCGTGATGAGCCGCTGAAATAAAGAGCCAGAAACCTAAAAAATGAGCTTCAGGTCAATTTTTTTAGAAAAATATAAAAAAGGTGTTTATACAATTTTCAAGCCATCTCTGAAGTACGATCCTCTCCCAACTTATGATAAGTGTAGTTGTTAAAAAAGTAAAAAGAAACGATGACACGGACAGGACTTGAACCTGCAACCCTTCGATTTGGAGTCGAAAGCTCTACCAATTGAGCCACCGCATCGTTCTTATGCGTTTACGGCATTTGGTGGTTACCCGGTCGGATTGAATTGAAAACAGGCATTTATCTTTTGAACCAGGCCTTTTTACACCATATAAACCAGGTACCCCTATTTACTTTGCTCTTATAAACCTCCTTGAGATTTCTCTAGCTTATTACACCCTTCTAATACGTCAAAAAGGTGGCACTCCATTTGACCGGAAATCGAGTTTGGTCGTGCGTGGACAATAATCTCACACAATCTTGGGTTCAGCCAAATAATACTACATTAACCATGTCAACCACAAACACGTTAAAAAAGAGAAAGAAACAGAGATTGTTCACCAAAGATCTCGAACAGCTCTTGTATGCCTTGGGAGACGCGCCATATTCGTTGGATTCCACCATCAACGTTCTCGAAGAAAGCCTTGTGGAGTATTTATCGGATTTGAGTATGGCCACATCGGTATACGCCAGAAGCAAGAATCGGAGTCGGATCAAGGTCGATGATCTCCCTTTCACGCTAAGAAACGACCCGTATAAGTTGAGCAGGCTTGAGTATATCATGAACCAACAGCAGAAGATTATGAATGCCAGAAAGATGTTTGATGACGATGAGAAGAAGTTGGCCGATTACGATGAAAGTGACGAGGACAGAGAAGATGAGCCACAGCCGAAGGAGAAGAAGAGGAAGGAGAAGGAGAAGGGCGGCAAATCGAAGAAGCAGAAGAAGAGTTGAGATGGTTGCTAGGATGGGAACTGAATGGGAAGGAAAGGTCTCCAGTGCCTGGGGGAGCCTGTTTTTACAGTGCAGAGGGTGCAGAAGGACTTAGTTACTTCTACGTAGCTGCTAAATGTGTACGCGGGCTTTCAAAGCGTTTAAATGACGTTCAAATGGCGTTCAAATGGCTTCCAGTGGAAATGAGCCTTAATAATTCAGGAAATTATTAGTTGCCACAGGCACCTTTGTCGGTCCATGTCCATATAACTGTCATAGCCAGTATGTGTCGATTATTAGCCCTCTGAAGATCTTTCAAAAATAAAAAAGTTTTGTGATTTTTACGTATATATTTTTCACCATAGCTCATATACAATACTACAGGAATAAAGGCTAACAAAAAACAATCAGAACAGGTGCACCACAAAAAGGCAATAAAGAAGGTTCACAATATTCAAGTAAAAAACTTATCAAATTCGTTCAACACAATTCTGTAGTGAACATCGGATTTACTGATCCTGGTTAATGCCTTGGAATAGTTTTCTTCATTGATTGGAATAGTTTCCGACCAAACCTTGACACCATGCTTGGCAGCAAAATCCAACATTTCAGCACACTCCTTCTTGGATCCAACAAGGGACCCCTGAAGGCTGACAGCACTCAAGCCAAATGTTGCAGCATTTAAAGTGAAGGTTTCATCATTATCTGGAAGCCCAACTCCAATAAGCTTACCATTTGGCTTGATCACACTGATCATGGCGTTCAAGTCAATAGAAGAGAAGCTGGTGGCACAGTTCAAGATCACATCGAACGACTGGGCATGGTCTTTGGCCCAACCAGGGTTCTCAGCACCGGCAATCAAGTCTTTTGCACCCAATTCAATTGCTTCACTCTTTTTCTTGGAAGACCTTGAAAAGGCATAAACTTCAGCCCCCATTTTACTAGCGAACTGAATGGCCAAATGACCCAAGCCTCCGATTCCAATGACACCCACTTTTTGTGGGACATTCGGATTGAGGTTTCTCGTCAACGGTGAGTAAACCGTCAATCCACAACAAAAGAAAGGAGCCGCTTCCTCCGGGGTCAAGGCAGATGGAACCTTGAGCACAAACCGTTCGCTGACTCTGATGTGGGACGCAAAACCCCCTTGGGTGACATAGCCATCGGAGAACTTATCCACTCCATTATAAGTGGTAACTAATTGGGTACAATATTGTTCATTATCGTTAAGACAGCTGTCACATTCACCACAGGAGTTACTGGCGGCCCCTACACCCACCACATCACCGACCTTGATGTCAACCACAAGAGGACCGGTTTCAATGACGGTGCCGACAATTTCGTGGCCCACAACTAGGTGCTCACGGGCAAAGGCACCCCGTCCACCAGAAATAGTGTGGTGGTCGGTACCACAAACAGAACAGACGGAGATCTTGATGGTGACATCGGCAGGGAAGAGCTTTTTTGGCTCGTAAGTCTTTTTGACGGGCTTGTCCCAGGATTCGGGGCCTTGTATGGTTAATCCAGTGAATTTAGTTGGAACAGAAGACATAATGAATAAAAGAACCTGTAATTGAAGGTTTTCGATGGCAATTGAAGGCTTTTTATATTCAACATTAATACCGTAGGATTCATTGGCTATCGGTGATCTTTTGCAACTTTGGTTCTCATGCACCTAAATGGAAATGTTCCGGGGCTGCAAAGACCAACATGGAGCATCTCCGTTTTGGGACACCTCAAAACGGACAAACCCTGAAGCAAGTGTGTATTAACCGACCAGCACACCCATAGTTTATTGGATCGGCAAAACACCCAATTGGGCTTATGTTAGACATGTGGAAAGAAACTGGTGGGTTGGAATTGGCTTAGTAATACGTGAGCCCGAACGGCTTTGGTTGTTTTAGAATGCTAGCCAAGTCAGTACATTGAATTCAATCTGAATTCTGTGATGATTTTTCAGTAGTTTTCCAAATTGGTCATAAGTGGTCAACTGCTTGGTTTCATCGGCACGTCAGTCCAGTACAGTCTCCATTTATAGTTCCGGCATTTCAGTTCCTTTCAGAACCTCTCAAATCTCTCAAATCTTTCAGTTCCTTTCAGAACCTCCCAAATCTCTCCATTCAGTTGTATTAGTTTATTCATTGTTAAGTATACATGATATATAATAAACCTTAAAATTGTAAAGCTTGACCTTTTTGTTTCTTGTTTCCACCTAATTCGAAGTGCTTACATCTCTTCAAAGACAATTGTAACTTGGTTTTACAGTTGACACATTCTAATCTTAAAACAACCTTTTTGGTAGTCTTGGCCTTCTTTTTGAAAACTGGTTTGGTTTGACCACCGTAACCACTTTGTTTACGGTCATATCTTCTCTTACCCTGGGCGAACAAGGAAGCTTTACCGGCCTTGTATTGGGTAACTTTGTGTTGGGTGTGCTTACGACATTCTTTACCCTTACAGTAGGTTTTTCTAGTTTTTGGGACGTTAACTATAGATTGTTAGTATTTTGTGGTTGGAGTTTGAGTTTGGTGGTTCAACATCGACATGAGGCCATGAATGCTTTGGATTGGCGGTGATTGGACGGGAAGTGGTTAAACTCTGATGGATTTCTGTTGTACTTCTGGTGTTTAACTTCTTGATGATGAATTCAGATAAAAGGACTCAAATAAAAGGACTTCGAGAAATGGACCTGCATCACTTGACAGGTCACTTGACATCGTCGACAGGAACCACAACCACAACTCTTTAAACGTGAGTTCACATACCCATTATGAATAATTCGTTAAGTTTATTGGAAACTTTTCTAGCTAAAAATTATTTTGTATCACTGCGAGGGTTAGAAAAAACGATGAAAAATTTGAAGAGAAAATTACACAAAGAGCGGTGGTCGCGGTCACGGGGCAGGAGCCCTAGAATGCATCACGTGAAAATATCGAACTGGATTTGCAATGTCATAAAACTAGGTCATGTCATCAAACTAAAGGCAGCAAGCAGGAGCAGGACTAAACAGCGACAGGAAAATAAGCAGTACATTATACATATATAGAGAAAGACCCTAGTGAAGCTTCACGATCTCGTGACAGTGGTGTAAACAGTTTTGGTAGAAGTAACAGTTTCTTCGGCTTCACCAGTCACATAATAGTCGTAATCCACATAGCATACACCGTCGGATTGAGACGTGGTGACGTTGTCGATGATGTATGAGTCGGTGGAAGTAGGAATATTGGCAATATCAGTAATGGTGGGACCATCTGAAGTAGCATTATCAGTTACTACTGTCGTTTGAGTAGTTGCAGCCGTTTCCACTTTAGCAATTGTGGTTGGGGTGGAAGTGGTTGGAGTGGGAGTAGCTTTGGTGCTAGTAGTGCTAGTAGTGCTAAAAGTACTAGTAGTACTAGTACTACTGGTGGTTTGTGCCGGCAAAGCAGTGGAAGGAATCTCAACATGAGCAGTGTCAATTGGCGTAGAAGCAACAGTGGTGAATGTGATTGGGGTTCCAAAAACAGTGGACGTGACAGTAGCGGTGTATCTGGTGGTGGTGGTGACTTCGGTGTGGACATTGGTGTTGGTCAAAGTTTTGACTTGTCCTTCCACAATTTGGGTGTTGGTGATAACATTGTGAACCGTGGTTTTCAACTTGACAATAATAGGATCATCATCGTCTCTAATTTGATTTCTGACAATTTGGTCAGTTGGGGCACCGAACACAGTGTTGGCTAACGACAAGGAAATAGCTGATAATAATAAATTGGAAAATTGCATCTTGATTCTAACTTTGTTAATAAGGAGTGACTGAAGTTAGTTGGATGAAGAGAGTGACAGTAGTTGGATTAAAGGAGTGTGGGATTCACTAGGGAACTTGGGACTTTTAGCTGTTTAGTTTAGGACTTTCTATTGTTTGGAGATTATAACTAGCAAAAGAAAAGAAAGTTACGTGGGTGGGAATTGCTGCCTTATATAGTTACAGTCAATTATACAAAATAGCTGGTGGATTTGCAGAAATAGGCAACCCGAGATCAAAACCAATTCCGAAATGCAACCGTGTTGTAATTCCTTGGCCGCTTGTGGAACCCACCGCCATGGCATTGTACTGGGCCCTCACTAGATATTTTTTGTCGGACCTGGCTACGTCTAAAACAGGACTCGCAGCAAGTTTGATTAACGGCCAACAAAGGCAGGCAGCAAAGGCAGGCAGCAAAGGCAGTCAAAGAACGTACACAAAGCCCAACACACGCACAAAAGCGTATTGTAAGAATACTGTAGCAAGTACCGTGTCAAACAATGACCATGTTCATGTAAATCTTTCAAGGACAATAGGGACTAGACACAGGAGATGCCATCGTGAGGCAGCAGCTGCCAAAACGAGGCATGCACCAGTAAAACACCCGAAACGAGAATTTGTTTCCTAAAACGACCAACAGCCAGGTGTGAATGAGATGGCTGGCTGCAAAAAACCAAAATGTTGTGCACGAAAAATAAAAAAACAAAAACGGTAAATACACTATTTTAGTCATGGGGTTTAAGTTGTTCCGTTACACCAGATATAGCCAACACTTGACTGAACCGGAAAGACGTGCCGACTCTCCGAGATCCAAGCTTCGTACGGTCCGTACAAGGGCGTGTTCCACTTTGCCATTCCCAAAAAAAAAACCATACTCTCAATGAGTGACTCTGTCCATAAATCCTCTACCTTCCATGGTACCGACGCTGCACTGCCCCCACGTACCGTAGCATCCACTCACTTCACCCGACGGGGCTTTCAAGCTGACAAAGCGTGTTTTTTACGAATTTTTGAATACCCAGGGAACAGGCCAGATCAAACCGATACTCATTTCATTATCCGAGAGGAAACCCGGATAAAATGGCAATTACGGGGGAGAAAATCCGAGTCAAATTCAATACTGGCGTATAAGAGCACCTTTTGTAACACCCTATCCTCTTACAGCGCGTCCAGTGACACACCAGCACCTTCTGGATTGCTATCCTTCTAACTGGGCTGGGAAAATAGAACTTTCACAAGAGTTTTACGGGTTTATGTTTTGATGATGGTGATTATTAAGAGAACAACTTTAACCCCGATTTTTTTAGTCATATTACCAGTAATCTTACTCTTTCTCGGCTCAGCACAACCCCCAGCTCATCCTCGCTACATGTCGGCCCAAAACGCCATTTATAAGCCACCAAGTCACTTTTTATCCTGTCTTTGGCTTCGTCTTGGTCGGATCCGGTATTGTGTCATTTCTCATTCATTGCCGCAAAGACCGAAATTGAATCTAATCCCTCGAAATAATTTTCCATAAAAACAATAGTCTCTCTCTTAACTAGGAGTGTTTTATAGGTTTTATTTGTTGAATTCAGAGCCGTCAGTCCTCCGTGTGGGAAGTCTTATAAACCGTCTTCTCTTGGGTCCAAAAAGTGTGAGTTTTGTGCTTCAATTCCCGAATTATTTCCACCGGCTACACATCACTTGAGACCGGTTCAGCTTAAAGCCATGAGTTACTACAATAACGACCCCAAACAGAACCATGGCAACCAGTTGGCGTTTCCCAGCTACAACAACCAGACCTTGGGCCACAGAAACAACCTTTCCACGTTATCAGCCGCTAGTTTGAATGAAAAGGTCACTAAGCCATTGAATAATTTGAAACATCGATTGCCGCTACCACAAGAGAGCCAACACCTCCAAAACACCCTAAATAAGCAGGCGGCATCACAGGCACAACATGAAAGCCACAATGTGGTGCACAATGGCTCAGCTTCCCAACACCACCTCCAGACTGTTCCGTCCAATAATTTGAACAAAGACTCTAAAGAAGAGAGTGCAGATGCTTCTAAGCCCAAGAAAGAGAGGAGGAACCGTCCGGGCCAGAAATTCGGCGCTAAAAAGAAGTCGTGGGTGTGGAGTTGGTTCGTGCAAGATACCCAAGATCCAAACGTGGCGTCTTGTGACCATTGTGGGAAGATCATTACCCGGTTACCTAGCGATAAAGGTTCGCCCAAGAAGCTCAGCGAACACTTGAAAACCCACAATTTCGACGTCGATACCATCAATTTCTCTCGGGCTATCCCCGTTGACGGGCACGGTGTGACATATGACCGGAATGGAGAGCCGCTTAACTTCACCGGCCAGTCTCCCCAGAAACAGCAGCCCCAGCTAATGGTATCGCAACACCAGCCTGCAAAACAGGAGCTTTCACCCACCCAACAGCACCAACAGCACCAACAGCACCAACAACCACAGCCACAGCACCAAATTACACCACAACGCCAACGACACCAAATTTTATCACAAGACCATCCGGCTGTGGCCACACATCTCCAACAACCACAGCAGCACATGCAGGTGCAGCTTTCTAGCTTGATAAGACACAACAGTGCCCTTATGCAGGACCAGGAAAATGCACCAAGAAACCCCCCCAATGCAGCTCCTTTACAAGACCCATTGCCGCTAAGCTTCACTTTGAATCAGAACAACCGGCGGTTTTTGTCGGCAGAGTTCGACAACTCTCCATACTCGGGGCAGAAATTCCAAAAGCATTTATTGAAGTTTTTGACGGAGAACAAATTATCGATAAATGTCATAAAATCCCCTTCATTCCAGCAAATAATCTACGACTTGAGATCGGACTCGGTGGGCGAGTTGTCAGATTTGACGAATTTGTATAGTACTTTGTTGGAGGTGAGCCGATTTGACTCCAACCAGGCCACTGCTTCTATGAGTTCGGTGGAAGAGGCCAATGTTGCTGATACCATAGCCAGGGCCGTGGAAAAGCGCAGTGCTTAGCTGTCCTTGTACAAAAGAGTGTGTATTAATGTATTATAGTTTTGACTTGCCGTCCTCTATGTAATAATTACTGAAAGTGTCCACCAAGTTCCACAAATTCTTGAAGTGGATGCTGAGTTCAAAAGTGCTGTAGTTGTACTTGACAATCCTGAAACATTCAAGCACAACTTCCACCGGCAACATGAAACACACTTCCTGCACCTTTTCTGATTTAAACTCGTTGGTTGTCACATCAAAAGCCTTGACCTGTGCATTTGAGCATATAAGCCCCACAAATTCATTATTTTTAAATAGCCCGCCGCCAGACGAACCGTTCCAGCACGGAGCCGACGTGATGATCAACGATGGGGTTTCTGTGTCGTCGTTCTTTTGCAACTTGGCCTGCCGTTTGACCATTATACGTCCCATACTTTCAGTCGGCCTGACAGACTCATTATTGAAAAAGAGACCGTATCCAACGCTCTTGACCCGGTCTCCTACGTCGTACTGTGTCGTGAAAGATATAGGCCCAAACCCTGGCTGGCTGATGAACTTGAACTGGTCCTGCATGGAAAGCTTGATAAAGGCCAAATCTATGTCCTTGAATGTGGTTATCACCGCTTTTCTATCGCTTAAAGTGATGAACTCTTTTTCTGTGAGATACACCCGTGCTGTGCTAGTAGGGTACGTTAGGAACGGCGATATCACGTGGTAATTTGTCACGAGATACTCCGTATTGAGCAAAACGCACGAACCCCACGTTTGCTTGTACACCGAAGATATGACTATGGGAAGCACCAGGGTTGTTTGAGCCCCGCTGGCGACATTTGTAGCACACAACTTGTTGACCACGGGGCCGGTGATGTACCTGTTATTGGGGAATCGTTTGCTGATGACGGACCAGATCCAATTCCATCCTAAAATGAAAATCAAATCTCCATCACCATTATTTCGCTTAATATTGGACATAACGAGCCCCACCGACTCTTTTGTGTTTCGTTTGTTCACAACACCACCGGTGATGTTGTCGATGTATCGCACATCCGTCAAGTACCCGTACTTGGTGATATAATTGATGTGTCCTGACATTTTCATTCTCGAGAACAAAATTGGATTGGAGATATTGAACGGGTACGCCACAATGTCAATTTCGCTGTAGCTGGACGTAGCGGTGAACTCAACCGGCATGACGTCTTTTAACCCGTGGTTGGACGTCAAATTAAGCACCTGGAACTGCACCCGATTGTTCAAATGGGCACTGGGGAAGAAACTGAACCCGTTCTTGGTGAAAAAGTCCAAGAACCGGTCGAATTCCGGGTCCATCACCGACAAATTGAAATCGATCTCACTTTTGTACCATAACACCTGGGTTTGTGAAACCAACGAGCTGGCGCTGATGTAGATATCATAATTGATCAATTTATCAGCGGGAAACGCACTTAGTGTCAAATTGTACTCAAGAAGCCTGCTTCCTGCATCCAGCAACACCAAGTATATGCCGGAAACGTTGTGTACATCGTTTCCGTCGGTTTTGTGGATGAACCGTATGGATATAGGGGAGTAGGCCCAGGACATGTTTCATGGGGCAAAAAAATAGATATAAAAGACGCGCATAAACAATTATTAATTTACGAAAACAAAACAATACAAATGACTGATGATATGACAAGCTTCGAATTGCAGCAGGAAGTAGACCGGATCTTGAACCGTGCCGACCAGATAGTCACGAGTTTGGATGCCTCGACCCCTGAAACCACCCTCGATAAGCCTTTGGAGCCTTTTCAACCGCTCGATCCCAACGTGACTCCTGAGCTGTCTATTTACAAAAATGACAAAAAACCCATTAAGTTCAAGGTTAGAAAAGTCAGACACGACAGCGATAAAGACGAAGTTGACGATAAACTCAGCGAGAATAAGAAAAAGCAGTTGAAAACTGTTCAGTTACAGTATGACCAGCATGTGAATAAGATTGATAAGATTAATAAGGAAATCAAGTTTTTGCAAAACTTGTTGCCTCCATACAACGTGGAGGTTGATTACCACACGCGGGTGAAGATCACCAAGGCCATAGAGAAGTTGAAGATGAAGATTGATGAGTTGGATAAGAAGAAGTACAGTTTGGGGATTACTTTGAGTAGGCTTTGGAGGGACTTTGATGATAGTGTCATTTGGGTGAGATCTGTGAGTAACAGTTGAGAGTTGAAGGGATGTTGAAGGGCTGTTGAAGGGCTGTTGAAGGGATCTGTCAGTTGAGAGCTGAGCTGAGAGTTGAGAGCTGAGTTGAGAGTTGAGAGCTGAGAGTTGAGAGATGAGTTGAGAGTTGAGAGCTGAGCTGAAAAGAAAACAAGAGAAAACAGCTTGGTACTAAAAGCCGTGTAACTGATCAGCTCGATTATATCAGTAAGAAAAGTATGTGACCATGAGACCTTATAGTTGTGTATATTACATTATAAACCATTCATTAGTCCCTATTGTACAATCATATCACATTAATTGAAATTGGGCACTGTTTTATGCTTCGCCGGCATGATCGGTGGTAATATAAAATCGGCCTTGTCCTTGTCCGGAAGTAAAAATGACTTTCCCATAGATGAAGTTGCAGCATTTGATAGCGTAGATAAATTTGAAAATTTCAACGTTGAAGATGTTTCTGGTGATTTTATTGATGGCTGATACGAATGCACCAGCAACCGTGACTGAGATACTGCTTGTGGAAGAATCTGTGGGGGCATGGGTGCCGAAAAATGCACCGGTGGGTTCAAAGTGTAGTTTGTTGCAGGCAAATTGGGCTCGGTATTATTGGAATTGTTGGAATTGCTTGAGCTCACAGATAACTTCTTCAACGTGCCATTTTCCTGGGGTTTGTGGTTTTCCACTTCAAAAAGACTATTGTGGATGAAGTTAGATAAGAATTTGTTCAAATTTGACCTAAAGTCATTATAGTCACCGCCTATGAAATCCATCCAGCTATTAAACACATGGTCGAGCAGCTTGAATATTTCCAAGTACCACCCGGCTTCACGGAGTTTGAAGTTGGCCGTGTTCTTGTTTAACAAGTACAATAAGCACTGCAAGATGTAGTTATTGATGAGACTTTCATTCTTTGAAAGATTATTGATGATTTTGAATATCGTCAAATACCATTCCACCATTAAAAACGTGAAGTTTTGTTTGTTGAATTCCGACAAGTTCTTCAACCCCGTAAAGTACTTGAGATCGGTTTTCAAAAAGCTGGAATTGAATATCAATGGGAAACTCACAATTCCCAAGTTATTGTTGATCTCATTAATGGAGTTGTTGAAGAACGGGACTAAATTATTGGAAAACTTGAACGAGTCGGTTCGACGGTTGTTCAACACAAATGAATTGAAACTGAAGTTGTAGGCATAGTTGTAATTGTACAAGAAATTGAACTCTTTCAAGGCTATTGCCAATAAACTCACTTCATAAGTCTTGGACGGCTGAAACACGTAGTGGTTGAACAAATCGTTGAATTTAATGGGGCAGTTGATCAACAACTTCTTCTTGAAGATTTCGAAAATGGCGTTGTTGGGCTCATTGGCATTAATAAGCGACTTATTGATCAAAATGATGGAATTGTGCAAGCTATTTTTCAGGTCGTAGATGGAAAGTTTGTTGTAAGAGATCAAAGAATTCAATTCATTCAGCAACGTGCTAATGATGATCTGCTTCACAAACAGAGATTCCACCGTCATGACACACTTGGACAAATTGACCATCAACTCGGCCAATGGCTGGTGGTGCACTTCTTTATCAAGAAAGATTTCGTAAAATTTCGGAGGACACCCATTGGCAAAGTATAGCGATAACAAGATGTAAATGGACCAGAACATGTTCATGTTTTCCAGTAGCAACACGGAATTATTGGCATCTTGTACGATATTGTTGAGAATAATGCTGGAAATATCATTCAAGTAATTGAAGATCAAATCCGAATTCACCGTGGCTGTTTGCACCAGCTGGTGCTGCAAGTTGATCATGGTGGAAAAGTCGTACTCAAGGTACACGAAACTAAGCACGAATAGGTTATTCAAGATCTCCAATTGGCTCATAACATGATTGTTATTATAGTTGATGGGAATGAGCTTCAATGTCAATAGATTCCAGCTCTTATGAAAGAAATCTACCGAATACTGCCGGTTCAACCGAACCGTATACCCAATAGACAAGATATTGTAAATCAAGACGATTTTGGAATCGTCAATTTCATGAAAGTCGGTATTCAAATAATGAAGCAACTTTTTCAACATCGGCTTTAAAATGGGGTAGTCTTTTCCGTTCAATTCAATAAACCCGATCAAGAACACATCGCTGATCTCGTCTTCGGTGAACTTGTTGAAGTCGTAGTCAAACTCCCGCAAGCTCTGGTATAACTTCTTGCTAATAGACAACAAATTGACCAAGTCGTTATTATCGTCAGTGTCGTGCTTAACACTCACGGAATGGGCCCTGGACTTAGGTGTGGTCTCGGGAGAGTTGGACTCGTCTTCCTTCGAATCATTTGACTCCAAATCCACCGGTTTTTCAGGCTTGCCCTTTAAATCATGCGTCGACAAACTGATGTTGTGAACAGTCCTACAATGCCTTTGAAGCAAATCCCGCCGGACAAACGCAGAGGTACAGTGCATGCAGTGGAACGGTTTCTCATTGGTATGACTTCTCTCGTGACGTTGCTTATGTTCCAGTCGGGTAAAAGCTCGGGCACAAAAAGCACAAACGTATTTCTTCTGCGCTGCCATGGTAAACTTGTAATACTCCGCAATATACTTAGGATGGTTATCCCTTACAGTCTCAACAATTGCTATGTATTCAAGTTTAGATCAAGCGTAGATGAAATTGTGCCCCAGGGATTTCGGTGTTTTTTATACGTAATTGCCCCGCAATAATTGACCCCACTAACTCAAATTCTGGGGAACAATAAATGGCCGGGAGTGCACGGGAGTAGAAGTTCCGTTTTCTGGCACCAGCAGCGGATCTGGCATTGTTCTACGTCTGTGGGTTTACGTTTGTTGGTCTACGTCTGTCGTTCTTCCAAGGTTTGCTCAGAAGTAACTTTGGAGGTGTAAGTTTGTTCAATGAAGTGAATTTCTAAACTCAAATTTTCCCTTCAGCAATATTTGCAACATTCACCAATAAAAATTTACCTAACCCCCTATTGTCCAAACAGGGCCCAACCATTCAGTGCATCAGGTGGGGCTCTGTATTGCTCCGTTTCTTTTTCTGAATTGCCCAATCTGCAGGCAAAACGGTGGTGCACGACCTTGGGTGCAAAGTCACCCTGCGCTTTATGGCACGCGCAATTTGTTCGATGAGCTAATGAGTTTGTTTAGACTAGACAGTAATGATACGTTATTGGCAGATGGATCTGCCATAGACGCCATGTCGCTACTCTCGGCCGCTTCCCAAGAAACGTTGACCAACAATTTATTCAACGTGCCGCGTCCCATTTCCGATTACAGACTCCATAGTTTGCCAATGGTTTCTAATGTGTACTCACAAGATATCCAGGTATTTGAAGACGACGACCATTTGAACGCTTATTTGGCAGATAACGCACTGGCACAGCCAGTCCTCTCGACATCGAGCTCGATTTTGAACTATTTCCGGCTAAACTCGCCGTTTTTAACCATCAATACCCACAAGAACCATCAGAAACTGGAGTTCTGTAAAAGCTACTTCAAGGTGCTAGCGAAAAACTTATCGTGCTACGTGTTGATATTCAACGTGGACGGGGAAAAGAAGTGCTGTTTGCTTTTAAACGACGATCTTAAGCCACATGTCGATGTGCTCTGGGAGAACACCAAATTGAGAATCGTCGGCACTTCCGGGGCTGCTTCTACTTTTGGAAACGGGCTTATCAAGATGTTTGTGCTCACCAACGACTACAATACGCTAACGGATGGCGTGGACGTGCAGCTAAGGGTGCCGCAGCCCCAATCCGCTAAAGACATTGTTATAAAGCTTCCGCAAGATAATCGCATGATGAGTGAGTTATTGGCACAAAATAAATCGTACGTGTCTAAGAATCTCGCCAGTTCCACTCCTTTGGTCAATGTGCCTATTGGAACTTTCATTGACGGCAACAACAAGGTCAAAAAGCATGTGACGAACGGGTACTTGAAAGTTTTCGATACGGGATCTGCGTCAGAGCTAAGTGGCAATGCGTTGGTGATATTATCGATATTATTGGTGCTACGGGAGCAGGAGACACGTAAAAACAGGGGGAACAACAAGCCTACCTACAGACTGTAGAGCTTTGTAAATTATTGTGTAACATAAATATACTGCATTCAGATTTAGGTATTTCGATATTGGTGAAAAAGAAATTGAGTCGACTACTTCAGTAGTGTTGTGCTGGAACAGCCACACGAGGGACCGTTCAGCAGGGGTGATTGCTACACCAGGACATACGTTGTGGTGTAGCGACGCATCTGTAAGGACCATACGTTCTTAAGGACTTTACAGGAAGTTGAGACTATATGCAGGGTACTGCATATGATACTACTGCGTCTCTGACGCACGAGGCTACCGCGGCATTCGCGGTACATTCCCCTATCCGCCGCCAGAGCGCATAAAGCGCTCCAGAGCGCACACAAATGCGCGCGCTCGAGGGAAATATGGCATATGCTGCCATACTCGGAATTCAAAAATTGTTAGTAGCGCGAGCGCACAAAGATCTATGGCAGAGCGCATTGGAGCGCACAATTGCTAACATTATCTTTTTCCGGTTCTGAGAGGAGATTTTTTCTTAAATCGAGGTCTGTAAAACACTGCAGAGGTCCCCGAAAGGCAAGTTGAAGATGGTATATACTTAGGACGTTAAGGATTGCAGTAGTACTATTTATGATGTCGCTTCGGTTCTGGTAACATTTTTATTAACGCTACAAACTTAAAATGACCTTAAATTTCTGATCTCTTGTACGAGGAAAGACATTTATTACTTATTCATATAGATACTGAAGAGCACAAACCACCAGGACATTGTTACCACCCCTCTAGCTACTCCAATAATCGTGATCCAGGTCCGGTTTGTCATACGTTATTGGCTGCGAAAACTTTCACATTGCTGCAAATGAATTTTTTGGATCTTATATGAACTTTACTAGAAGACGATGGGCGTTATACGAATGTCCTCTACCGGTGTCCCAATGGAGTATCTGGTTCCGCCCCTGCAACGAAAGAGGAATACAAAGACAACTCTTTCCACCCATGGAAGAACCGAGCTGATTCCAGTGGCCAAAAAGGGCTTGTGGGTCAAAAATACCCAACAGCTGAGAGACCAAGAGTAAATCAAGTAACAAAAAGTACTACGAGAGCCTCCGTCGTCCGATGTAGCTGTTACGAATCTTCTGAAGTTTTGTCTATAAAGTCCATGAATTTCTTGTTAGTTTTAGCTTTATTAGTCCAATAGAAGTTTCAATTATCCCCCCGAGCAATATCACTAATTAAAGAAGCCAGCCTAGCCAACCTTCGAACCGATAGACATTTAAACCAACCTGCCGTTAAGTTGATAAATACAGTTCTGAACGATGTCGGTGAAACTGATTACAGAAAAGGGGCGCGTGGTCTAGTGGTATGATTCTCGCTTTGGGTGCGAGAGGTCCTGGGTTCAATTCCCAGTGTGCCCCTTCCTTTTTGACCTTCTGTCATCCCATCCCATGCTTTAGATCTTGTAGGTGTTGTAGGTGTAAATGGATCTAAAGTATGGGGCTTTTTTTTTGCGCGAAAGTTGAGATTGGCAGCGAACTGTGTAAAATGCGACCCTTATATACACTTCGGTCTAGTATGCCGGCTTTCCGGCGTAAATCCAAGATGGAGTAGGTTAAATACAGGACACTATTTTTAGGTGCAGGTACAAGGGTCTTCTTTTCTGTCTTTCAGCAGTTTAACCAGAGCCATGGCCATGAATCCCTATTGGAGTAAGTAGAAGGGGTCGTAACATGCCCTCGTGGGTTGCGCTCTTCAGTATTCATATGAATTAGAGTAATAAATGTCTTTCCTCGTACAAGAGATCAAAAAAAGTCATTTTGAGTTTGTAGCATTAATAAAAAATTAACCAGAACCGAAGCGGCATCCTAAATAATAGAACTACAATCCTTGACATCCTGAGTGTATACCATCCTCAACTTGAGTTTCGAAAGTTTCTGCAGGCACTTAAATACCGGCAATTTAAGAAAAAATCTCCTCTCAGAACCGGAAAAAGATAATGTTAGCAATTGTGCGCTCCAATGCGCTCTGCCATAGATCTTTGTGCGCTCGTGCTACTAACAATTTTTGAATTCCGAGTGTGGCAGTATATGCCATATTTCCCTCGAGCGCGCGCATTTGTGTGCCCTCTGGAGCGCTTTATGCGCTCTGGCGGAGGATAGGGAGAGATACCGCGAAGGCCGCGGTAGCCTCTTGGTGGAACCTCCATACAGGAAATGGAGCCTATATGCAGTATCCTACATAGGGTCCTGAAGATCGTCGACATTTTTAACTGGCTACTTTTAACAAACTCAGTCTACTTCGTTCACCATGGCTCTCAAAGGAACCCACCCCGATGACAATCTCTCTTCATTTAAGAAAGTAGATGAATGTCGAAAGGCTGTCGATCTTATTATCATAGGTCTCAATCCACTTCAAAAGAAAATGGATATATGTGATTACCATTACATATGGGAAAATCTTCTCGAGAGACTCAGAACATGGGGCTACGCTAACTTGGCCGGCCTCTTAGACGAAGGAAGTGAAGATGTTCCAGACTCTTGGAAGGAACAAGACCTCTTGAATGGGATTACTGAAGCGTTGATTGACCGCCATTGGCAATCAGAAATCAGGGCGTTTTCACGTCAAATTGATAATGACTTGAAAATGATTTATGCTACGAGAGAAATCATCACCGGTAGGATTCGTCACCACCAATTCACTTCGCTTACCCTTGAAGCAAAACCCTATGCTCTCAGTGGTGATCAGTACCTTGATCATATCGTGATGCTTAAAGATGTTAGGAAATGGTACGACATCAGTACATCTGAAACTGAAATTGTCGAAGCTCTATTTGATCAATTCAATACGGAAGACAAGAATTTCTTTGTATCGGACTGGAAACTTGATCGAAAATTTCACCTATTCGATATTTCCAGATTTGATCCAAAAGACATCAAGGCTACCTTCGACAATATTGACGACTTTTTACCTTACTTTTGCAACTGGTGCTCGAGATCACCAAATCGTCACAGATACAAAAAGAGAGTTAAGGGTAGAAGATCAGTTAAATCCCATTCAAAGCAAGCCCAGACACAGGCAACCCCGCATACCCATTTGAAGAACACTTCAGAGAACAACGGAAAAGGGAGTGTTACCACTCCCTCTACCTTCACCGAAAAAGCTGTTAGGAGGAGGAACAACCGAAAAGGGAGTGTTACCACCTCTACTTCCGCTAAAAAAACTGGGAGCGCAATCAAAACTATTGCATTGGAGTGATTATGCTAAAACCAACAAAAAATTCGGTCTTTATAGACAGAACTACAGAAACATCGGATGAGGAAGACTCTCATACTATTGTATGTGACTTGCTTCACTCGGCCTCTCATCCCACAATTTTATATAATAACCAAAAGTTAATTTGCAGCAAGGCGAAATTTTTCGCAGCCAATAATATGAGCCACTGATACGAACATTAATCATTGATCACAAAACAGACGTACCCCCCAGGATCCAGCATCATGGGATGTACGCCGGGGTTTGAAGTAG
Source organism: Yamadazyma sp. yHKS699 (assembly GCA_030580295.1). Lineage (NCBI taxonomy): Eukaryota > Fungi > Ascomycota > Pichiomycetes > Serinales > Debaryomycetaceae > Yamadazyma > Yamadazyma sp. yHKS699. The sequence continues at coordinate 22,793 of JAKTSQ010000044.1, forward strand.
CAACCACAGAGATCTTGCTGGCGTTTCGTCGCAATGGCTGCAAATAGTTTGAACGTGCATACAGAGAAGATCCCAGATACAAGCAAAAAATAGATTTGAACTTTATACATAAACTATCGTATGGTGTAAAGAACGCTGAATTAAACAAACAAAAAGCCTTCGTGGGCTTCATTATACCGGTACCCATGGATCAGAGTGTCGTCAATAATCTTCTGAATAGCCTCCATGTCTTCACGAGACAAAGCAATGGTAGCAAAATTCTTGTCCACCTTCTCAATAGTAGAACTGGATGGAATGGGAATCACTTTAGTGATCTTTGGAATACCTTGAAAGTTCTCCAAACCGGAAAGAGACTCCAAGTAACTAAGAGCCAACAATTCCAATGTGAGTTTCTTGGTCTTGGCGAACTCATAAGTCTTTTGGATTCTCTCCTTGTTCTTTTCATACACCTCTGGCTTGAATCTGTCGAAATGGGACTTTCTAAAGTCGGAGTCTGGAATGGTAGCAAGGAAATCGTCACTCTCAGCAGCAGCATTAGTTAAAAACCCTCTGGCAAGGGGAGAGTATGCCACGATGGGAATGCCGTGCTTGGAAGCTTCTGCCAAAACCCCGTTGTGGAACACCTCCTGGGAGAACAAAGACACTTCCACCTCAATGGCAGATATTGGAGCCACGGCCACCGCTCTTTGGATGGACTGCATACTCACTTCGCTCAACAGGATCCCGTCGATTTCTCCCGTCTTGACATGGGCATAAATGGCCTCGATGGTCTCTTCAATAGGAGTCTCTTTGGCAATTCTAGCCACCTGAAGGAGAATCTTGGGTCTGGGGCTGACGTCTTTGAACCATTCGTCGATTTCCTTCACCGTTTCGTCGATCCGTTCTTTGGAGGTGTCGTGGGTGTTGGCGACCGGATTGAACCCGGTTTTAATCGAAACAACCACGTCTCCAATGGCTTTTTTTTGCTTCAAGAACTCAGCAATAAACTTGACGTTGTGGAACTTGGGGTCAAAATGGTAGAAGGTGGAACAGTTGAAGAACTTGGCACCGTACTTTTCTTTGGCATAGCTCAAGACCTTGAACGACTCCTCGAAAGGACGTGGGTTTGCGGTTCCGGTCATGGACATGGTGCCAAAGCCTTTGGTGGTAATTGGGACGGGTTCGATGGGCATTTTTGAATATTGCTAACTATAGAAAATTTAGACAGAGAATTGGGGTGGTACTTATACTTCAACCCCACAGTGGACATAGTTGGAACGTGGACAGTCTAAACCCAGGAAATACCACGGAAGTAGTCTAACTCCTAGGAAATATCACCGCCTAGGAAGTAGTCTAACTCCTAGGAAATACCTTTAACTGCTCGGAAATCGGTCCTGATCTGGAAAAGCGTTCTGGAAATTACCCTAGAAGGAAACTTTCCGGTCAGCGCATTTCAAGGTGTTAAGACACGGGTTTACTTTTGACTGCAAAACCTATCAGGAAGCATGGTTTGACGTACAAATCCGCCATCAGGCACGGTATTGACGGCGAAATAGAACCCGTTTCGAAGAGAATTAGTAATCACAGAATCAAAAAACCGGGGGTTGACAAGAGTATTTTTAATTGTTAACGAAAATCGTGTTTGGTATAAGAATTGAATTATGTTGGGGGGTTGTGTGAAATGGCTCAAAATATGAGGTTCTCGTCTCCATCATCAACAGTTGCATCCCCACCCTCTGCTTCAGCCAAAGCGCTTTTACGCTCGGATCTTAATTCTTCAGCCTCCTCGTGCTTGAGCTCCAATTGCTCAACCTGCTTCTCCAAGTCCTGTTCGGTCAATTGAGACCGTTGGGCTTCGGCTTCCTTTTCTTTGCCCAAGGCCACCTCCAACTCCTCGGCCTCGGTGGCTATCTGCTTCTTTTCCTGAACCTTCTTCAACCTGTAGAACTCTTCTCTGTCCAATTCGTCCAATTCCGAGTTAATGTAACTGATGGTGTTTTCGGTTCTGGGGATAATAACATGCTCAATGGCATTGACTCTTCTGTTTGTCACCTTGATTACCTCGTCCAATATAATGAAAGCGGTTTGCAACGATGCCAATTCCACCAATGTCTCCACGGCTCTGGTATAGACCATTTTGGCCTTTTGCACTTGCTGTCCTCCTCTGCCCAACCCCGTCAACTTGAAATCGTTGATCTCTTCATCGATATCACTCTCAAAGGTTGGAAGAAACACACCACTGACGTTTTCTTGTTTAGCTTTAATCTTAAATCTGGCATTCTGAACCGACTCTTGAATTTGGTAAGAAACGTTCCCGCCAACGGCATACTGAACTTCCGCCATGGAAAACGCAGCCGTCTGCATGACCCGGCCCATCTTTCTCTTGGACTCATCGATTCTTTGGGTGATTTCTCTGAACCGCTTGGTCAAAGCCTCAGACTTTCTTTTTAATAAAGAATGGCCTTGTTGGGCGCCTTTTAATTTGGTTTTCATCAACCCCAATGTCATCCGTGTGGGGAACACTTGCTCCCTGTTGCCTGATCCACTCATACTGTCGCTGTAGCCTTTATCAGTTCTTTATCAAATTGGCTCAGGAGAAACCCGTTTTTTGTCGAGAAAGAATGTGCGAATTTGTATAGGGTATTTTTATTACTAGTTTGGCATGGTATGAGTTACGACAACAACGGCGACGACAAAGCGACTGACGACGTAGGAAAGATAGACACCAGAAGCCCAGACACCAGAAATCCACACACCGAAGCTTACCTAGCGAAAATCGACACCTGGTTTGACTACGAGCTAGATATTGTCAAAAATGGCGATGACCCCAGCGCTTGGCTCAAATACATCGATTCTGTGGCCGAAGACCCATTCAAGCTATCAGTGCTATACCGGGCCATCTCCCACTTCACAAAACACCGGAAATACGCCGCCGGAAAGACGTTTTGGGTCAAATACTTGAACCTTTTGCTCCGCGAGTGTGAGCCGCTCAATTATTACAATCACACACCGCAGTTCCATATAATCAACGACATTTTCGTCAATTGCTTGCTATACTACAACGACGTGGAGATCTGGCGTCAGTACCTCGGGTTTTTGAACCGCCAGTCCAACGTCAAACACATTTTAAATGAGTATGTCCGGTGTCTTCGATCCATTGATTTTGAACTCCATAAATTGATCTGGCCCAGTTTTCTTGTGTTCAGCAACATTGTGTCCAAATACTCCCCAAACCTAGCACTCAAGGTTCTAGAGCGGTTCATCAGCTACGGGGACTTTGAAATCCACCACCTTGCGAGGTTGGCAGAACTCTACGCTGAAATAGGGTCTGGCCACGAGTACGTGAGGAAACTACTCGTGGAAGGAGATTACTCCCTGGACGACTGGAAGATCATCTTGGAGCACGTGCATGACGGAAAAATCGTCGAGCTGTTTATTGCTAGGTTTCCTGACGAGCGCTTATATGGCACTTTGCTTCTCATTGATAACTACGACGGAGATTTGAAAGTGCATCATTATAATAAGGCATTGAAGAATTGCAAAACGGTTTACGATTTTGCAACCATTTACGATGCATACATGACTTACCTTGAAACCACCTTGACGGGAGAATCCCCAGACTACGACTTTGACTATTTTGAAAAACTAATCGAAGACAGACCTGTGATGGTTAATGCCATCTATCTCAACAGTGATTCTCAGAATTTGAACCACTGGTTCAAAAAGTTTGAAGTTTACGAAGCTAAAAAAGACCTACCCAACCTTCTTCAGACATTTGTCACTGCAATTACATCTATAAACCCGTTGACATGTTATGGAGATCATAAATTATCAGATATATGGGTCAAGTATGCTACCGTGTACAGCAACAGCAAAGACTTCAAAACTGCAGACTTGATCTACTCCAAGTCGATCAAGTCCAAATTCAAGACTCAGAGCGAGCTTGTGAACTTGTACTCGAGCTGGCTGAAGATGTATGTGGATGCCGACAGAGTGGAAGACGGTCTCAAGGTCCTAGAGAGTATTCTTTATAAACAAGAACCAGTGTCTCGATCAACGAAACTATGGATGTACTATTTTGAGGTATTGGAGATCAACTGCGATATAGACAGAATATTAGCCAGCTACTACAAGATGATTGAAATGAAGTATGCTACTGCCAACATTGTATTCTCCATGGCAACTTTTCTTGAAGACGAGGGCCATATAAGTGAAGCGATCAAGCTTTTCGAGCACAGTATAACTGTCTTCAACGACTCCAGGATTCGGTTCGAGATTTACAACAGGTATCTACCAAAACTCATCAAACACACGCCAAATCTTGAAACTGTCAGAGATATCTTCGATAGGTGCTTGAGACAAATCCCTGACGATCTCCAACAATCAATTATCGTCTTATATTCGGAGTTTGAGTACAATAACGGCTTGATTATCAAGGCATTTAATCTTTTGAATGACTATATCCTCCACACTAAGACAGATCCGCTTGAGATGATTCTTTTGGTCACCAGCAAATTCAGCAGCCATGTTGATCTCAGAAAGACTTTGGAACAATACACCACCTTGAAATTGGCACCGAAGACGTTGATCACGTTGATGAAACAGTTCATAAACTTTGAAATGTCCCACAAACAGTTTACAAGAGTCAGATACCTCTTTGAGTATCTTCACAAAAACGCCAATTACCCATTCAGCGACTGGGAAGAATTTGAACTAGAACACGGCAACGAGTCGACATTTAAGACCTTTTTGAGGTTTAAATTGAGCCACAAGCAACCAGAACCCCAAGGATTCGTCAAGAGTATAAAAACTGGAGGCACTACGGAAAACCCCGATGAAATAGACATAGATATGTAAAGTATAGCCCGAAATAGCATATTAATTATTTACAAAATCAAACCTGCCCAATCTATAGTACAAAAGGGTATAATGAATGCTTTATAGCATTTAAGGGTTAAATCGCCTTGAACACGTTAAACCACTTGTCGAAGAAATTGTGGGAATTAATGAAATTGTTGGAGTTGAAGTTCAATTTGATGGACTTGTTGTACTCTATGAGGTCATTGATATCCAACCAATTGATGTGGTAGTATTTGATGACAACAACCAATAAACTGTGGATGATCTTTTTGTGGTTCAAAAGTCTTGTTTTTTGGTTGACATTGTATACCGCCAAAAGCTGCAAGAATTTGAATACCACCTCCAAAGAACATGAAACGGGGGATGGAGCGATTGGTCCACTGGTGGCTGAAATACTCAAGGGAAGCTTGTCATTAAACTGCAACAAGACTTCGAAAAACTTGTTGAAGTTCAAGCTATCGAACTCCTTTAAGTTGAAGTTAGCCAAGTATTTCGACACCTTCTTGGGTAACTTTGAATTCCATTGACCGAAGTCAGCATTCATGGTCATTATCAAATCTTTGTTCAAAATTTCTGAGTCCATCAACTCTATTAATTTGAATTGATTCATTAAGGATGTGTTTGGGAACAAAGCCAAGATCATTGGGATCAAGAAAGTCTCATCGTGCTTGTGTAAGGAGTTATCAATCGACTTCAAGAATAACAAAGTGTTATAATCTTTGGAGAAGCTTTCTACGTCCTTTATGTTGGAGCTTATAATTGGCTTTGTGAACGCATTGGTAATGGTTTTCTTAAATTCCAAGTCACGATTAGTCTTGATGGATTCATTCAAATTCTCGTATATGTGCATCAATTTGTGGTAATTATCTTCAATTTTCTGTTCTTTGTTACCATGTATGGTTAATAGTTTCACGAAATAGTTGTATCTTTCAGTCTCCACACAATTGGAGTCCCAATTGAGCTTCCGGATGATATTTTTATCCTGTATTAACCTCTTGGCGAAATTGTTACTTTTTATCAAGTCGATCCAAGAATTGTTCAAATCGTCAGAGCCGGACGAAGCACTAGAAATCGTGTACTCGGAAGTGTTCACCTTTTCAAAGTCCTTTATCATCTGCTGGAGCTCTTTGTTGTGTTTCACTTTATCTTCTTCCTTCTTAGGTGGTAAGTTGATGGGCCTGGTTTGATCCACATATGTCAATTTCTCAGGACTAATCAACTGTAGATCATCGATGGAAGATTGCGATCTGATATAGGCTGGCAACTTGTATATCATATTTTCATGCCTGGAGATCTGTACCAACTTGGAGTACGATTTCGATCTTTCCTTATAATAATTGGATAAGTTCTGAATGATTTCGGAGTCGTCATTTTCAAAACTGTCATTAGAATCATTTTCATGAGCTTGGGAGTATTCGGTACTATGGCCCTGGTCATCGTGTAGTTCCTCTTCCACCTCTTCGACCTTTTCGACGGTTTTATCAAACAGACTGATGGTTTTAATGTTAGGGGTGGAATTGCTCCTCAATTTACCCGGTAATGGGAATGGTTTGTAGTTATTATCGTCAATCAAGTTACTCCTGAACTTCTTCTGCATATAAAGCTCATTCAGACTCTTTATTACCGGCACGTTAAACACCAAGCTTATATCGTTAGGGAGAATCTCGTCTTCATTATAGCTGTCGTCATACTGCTGTTTTCTCAACTTTTGACGGTTCTTTCTTTCTTCCATGCTCAAATACTTTGTTTTTGTTCTTGTCAAGCTGGTGGTTGAATGTGACATGAAATTGGAGGGGCTGGTGGATACCAATGACGTTACCGAGGTCATAGACGCATCCATGCTATTGGTGACGTTATCAGATGTGATGGTGGATAAAGAATGATTGAGATTCTCAGTGCTGACGCAAGTATCTTCGAGAATAAACTTTCGGGGCTTGTTAAGACCGTGGGGGTTCTGGGCCACGCTGGGTAACACAGGAGAATCGTTGGGAGATATGGAGTTGGACGTCATGGAGCTCAACCTGGAGCCATGGTTCTCAGTAAGCGAATTCAAGCTGATTTCGTCCGAGTAAGTGGAGTTCAAAGACACAATGGAGTCTCCCGAGATGGGCCTTTTTCCATTTGAAAGATTCAAGCTACTACTGCTCAATTTCTGGATATAATAATCACTGGGGCGTTTATTGTCTTTAGGATTGCCACTGGAAGCCATATCGGATAAACTGGATTGGGAGTTGATTCTTCGAGGGGGCACCATGGCCTTGTTGGGCTTCTTGCCGGATTTGATCAGAATGTCGTAATAGTTGTCTTTAGTAGCTGTCATTGTCAAAAAGCGAAAGTAGGGTTAATGGCAACTAATAGGTCATATAGACGAGAACCGAAAAATGTGCGATGTGGGGGGTTAGGCTGGTTTTGTGGACGAACGTGGAGGGATCTATGCAGAATAAGACGGTGGATTGTCAGAATATGAAGACGTCTGGGTGACACCTTATAGACTGTTGATAGTTTCGATTCCTTATTTTCTCAAATTTCATTTAGAGAAGAGAAAACAAACAAACGGCGTGCGGGTACCGAAAAGGTTTTTACGTTTTGGGACTTAAAGTGGCAGAATTGAGACAAGAATCTAGGGATAAAAATAGACACTAGAGACAGGCAAAGATTGAAGCACGGGGAAGGGGAAGGGGGTGTGGATATCGCAGAGTTGGCCAAGCGGCTCATGGGTTTGGAGGACAGCAATGTTTATACGGCTAGTTTGTGGTTCGTTGGTTGCTGGAAGACGAATTCTAGAATGGTTTGTAGTTTGGTTGTATGCAGGAATTTGTTTTCATGTGTCGCGATCAGGCACAGGGGAGAGAGTGTGTGAAAGAAAAGAGAGAGAAAGAAAAGAGAGAGAAAGAGAGAAAGAGAAGAAGAAAAAGAGAATGAGAAAAAGAAAAAGAGAAAGGGAAGGAGAAAAGAGAAGAAGCTATATGCTTGGTCAGTTTGTATTTTGACTTGTTTTGGCTTGTGGAGTTCGTCTTTTAACTTTTTGGCTTGAATTATCTCGTCTATCTTGTGCTTTGCTGAGTCTATCTCATTTTCGTAAATTTTGCATCTTCCGAAAAATTTTGCATCTTTCAAATTCAAAGTATTCAAACTCAAAATTTTCATCTGTTTCTAATAAATATACAACCAGAGTCTTTTAGTCTATCCAACAGGAACATTCTCCGGCACAGGCCTCAATTCCTTCACAGGAACAGTCTCCGTCACCGGCCGGTCTTCCACAGCTCGCACACTCTCAATCCAGTCAGTGGTGCTCATCTGGCTCAACCGGGACAAAGCCCTGGCAAATGCAAACTTCTCCTCGTCATTGGCAAACATCGACGCCTTCTTGGCAATCTTCTTGTCAAACCCATGCTTTGTCACCAACTCATCGTCCTCAAACGTCTCCTCTTTCCCCAGAGCTATTTCCTTCTTGTACATCTGGAAGTTGCCTTCTTTCAAGTCTTCCGGCTCCACAAACAAATCATTGAAGTTGGCAGCAGACGTGACGGCGATCCGGTCGTGATTGTCGTAAATGGCATCGAGAAATGTGATGAATCTCCGGACTTTGTCTCGCACATTGATACTCAAGTACGGGATGTCGGTGATAATAAAAGACTGGAACGACGTGGCCAACGTCAAGTAGTCTCCCGCCGCCAACGGCTTGCCACAAAGCTCTTCAAATGTGAACTGTGCCACGTACGGGTACGAGCTTTGAGGCACCACAAGCTCTCTACCCCACACATGAAGCTTTAAAGCCTTCACCACCATCTTATCGTCGTTCTCCTTGTTGAAATACTCGTACCAGTCGCTGATATGAGTTTCCCGGGCCCTGGTAAACAGTTTAGAGTCGTATTTGACTCCCGGATTGGGGTACTTGTACACTGAGGACATGGGCCGGGGAATTTTCCGGTAATCCGTGGGACTGTTCAAGTAAATCACCCGAGTTTGTCGTTTGATGAGCTTAATACACGGAATAAACAGCTTTCTTTGGATCCCGTTGAGGTACAAATCGTCAGGAGCTCTGTTGGAGGTAGCAAAAAGCACCACGCCGTGACTGGGGCTTAAAAGCATCATCACAAGCCGTCTTAACAACATGGCATCGGCCACGTCTGTGACCTGGAACTCGTCAAAACACAACACGGTGCTTTCCTGGGCTATTTCACTGGCAAGGAGCGGAATCACGTCCAAATCGCTGTGATGTTCCATTTTTAGCTGATGTGACCGTTTATGCAAATGCTGCATGAATTGGTGGAAATGCAATCGTTTTTTGGGGATATGCTGGGGGATCGTCTCGTAGAACAAGTCCATCAACATGGTTTTGCCACACCCGACGTCCCCGTATAAATAAATGCCCTTGACGGCGTTGTCTTTGCTCAAGAGTTCGTCGATATTGGGCTCGTGAACCGACGTTTTGTGAAACAACGACCCTAGCATCTTGCTGAGGCCGGTTTTGGGGTGCAAGTCCTGGATATCGGGCGTTTGGACCTGTGGTGCTTGGTATTCATTTAGCGCCTGGTGGAGAAGTGATAGGTTGCTGATGATTTCTCGTTGGTACGGGTCGTCTCGGAGTCTGCCGGCGGCAATTCGTTGGTCGTAAAGTTGTAGAGGAGAAAGACGAGATGTGTGGCTGGCGAACCGTCTAATGATTCTGATCATGGCATGAATTAAAATATAAAGTCTGTGCGACTCTTCAGAACTTGTCTTCAGAACTTGTTCTGAAGCTCAATTTGATTTTTGATTTTTTCTACATCTTTGGTTAGGTTGGGAGCTTGTTGGGAGCTTCTTGACTTCTTGCTTGACTTTTTGAGTTTGTCAGGAGCTTTTTGACCTTTCTCGGTGCTTTCCTAGTCGTGGAAATTATTTAGGTGTCTCTCTTCAGTTGTCTCAAATTCTCAGGTCAGTCTTTCTTCAGTTGAGTCCGGTTCTTCTTCTTTCTTTCTTCTTTCTTCTTACTTTCTTCTTTCTTCCTTCTTCGTCCTTTCTTTTTTCTTTAGTTCTTTCTTTTTTCTTCGTTCTTCCGTCTTATCTTTTCAATTCTTTCTTCAGTTATTTTCGGTTTCATTGCTTTTCAGTCCAGATCTTAGTTGTTTCCCTTCAGCCCAGGTTAGTTGTTTCCCTTCAGTCCAAGTAGAATTCAGCCAGGCAGTTCTTCAGTCCGAGCACTTCTTACCAAGTAGTACCAGTCCAGGTCTTGTGTCTTCAGCTCCCATTCTTCGTCAACACATGTCGCTCTTCAGCTCCCATTCTTCGTCAAGTTCATGTCGCTCATGGTGAACAACAAATCGTCATCATCCTCTTCCGCCGGCTTCTGCTTGTGCTGCAAGTAAAAGTCCTCCCCGTCGTCGTCGTCAAACACATTTTCATACTGAATAGATCTCCTATTGCTGTAGACAGACGGGGTAGTAGACAACCCCTTGACCACCTTTTTGGGCTCCTGTGAAGAAGATTTCGACCCGGTTCTCGTCTCAAACTCCACCTGCTTACCCTCTTTCTCTTCTCTCTTGTACACGTCAAGTTTCGAGTCAATTGTAGGCAAGTGCTGATTAGAAGACCCGCTTCTGTTGTCAAGTGGACTGGGAGATATCGGGGAGTAAATGGACTGGGAGTGGGTAGACGACTTTCGGCTGGTGCTGATATGCACCGGATTATTAAAACTGGCAGGGTTATGGAAACTGGCGGGATTGGAGCTATTGTTGCTCTGTAAAATCAAGCTCTGGTTGACACTATCTCCCAATTGCTGGTGCTGGCCCTTCAATAACTGGAACTTGTTCAAAGCGTCAAGCTGGCTGTTGGACGCCAAATTGACCCGTTCACTGCTATTGGAGGCCCCTGAGAACCGCAAATCGCTTTTGCTGTCAATCATCCGAACAAAGTCGCTGATATCGTCGTCAATGTATATCCCACTCAACGGGTTGATGGACGTGGTCAGTCCTGCGCTGGTGCCGAGGTAACTATGGTCATTCAATGTCTGCTGTAGTATGCTTTGTCTGACATTAGTGTTGCTGAACCGACGGCTGGCTCTTGACCCGAACGACGACGAGAACCTGGGGGTGCCGCCCACTTCTCCACCAAACGGCGACTCGATATCGTGCAGCAAGTTGGACCCATGCGACGAAGAAACTGATTTGGGAATAGGCGAGTAAATAGTGCTGTTGTTGGTGTTTAAAATGGGGATGCCACCGGAAGTGCTGCCTTTGGGGTTCCTCAACAACGCTGCCAACGACGCATTGGACGTGGATTTGTTGCTGGTGATGGAGATTTTGCGTTCCAACGAAGATGCGCCAAAACTGGTGTTGTGCTGGGATTGGGGTGGGGGTGAGCTGCTGATGGACCCCACCTTGAACGGCTGGATCAACGGCCGGCCCGTGCCTCTTTTGGCGGGCGAGGCGTCTCTGCTGGGCGAAGCGTCTCGGACGGTGGGCGAAGCGTCTCGGACGGTGTTGGGCGAAATCGACATGCTTTTGCGGTACAAGTCGAGCTCGTACGGTTTCCCGTCTTTAGCGTCCCGCTCTTCATGCCCAGATTCCACATGCCCAGCTTCCACAGGCCCAGCGTGTGGTTCCCGTTCCTGATCCCGGTACTGGGAGTCAATGTTCATGAAATGATTAGACAACGCTTCTTCGCTGTCGTGCACGGCAAAATCATAGTGGCTTCTATGGATGCACGACACCTTCAAGGTGCCCAAGGTGGTGTGGATGGGATGGAAGTGTTTGTGGACCAAATGGGAATCTGTCGTCAACATCTGATGAGGCACAATTGATTTGGATAACCCAATTCTTCCCTTGGAGCTTATGGGCTGCTTCCCATCGAGAATTCGGTTGGTCAAAGATAAGTGGTTGATTTTCTTCAATTTCTGCTTCAACTTAAACGCCGGCATTAGCCTTAAGAACCCAAAAAGGCTTCGGAAAAGGATTATGGCCTGTTTGTAGATCAACGGCAATTCGTCCATAATAGAACCACTGACCTCATTTAAATCGAATTCAATCAACCACCGCTCAATCACCACCTCTTGTTTCTTGCCGCCGCCCTTCACCACTGTCCAGGGGTTGCCATTGTGGTCTTTTAGCACCAAGGTGTGTTTTTCCGATAATTGGCTGAGATCAATTGAAGTTTCTATGATCATGGGGGGGAATATCGTGGACTTCCAATGCTTTAGTTCTTCCCGGTTGACGTTGGGCATCAAGAGATTGAACCATTTGTTGATGCGGGAGTCGTCTTTGTGGTCATCGTCTTCACTTCGTGCCGCCACTATGATCTGGGCGGATTTGGTGAAGAAGTTCTGCACCACCTGGACGAGTTTGGCGTTCTGCTTTTTGACGTAGGGGTCCAAGTCCTTGACACTGGGAGACACCATCACAGGAACAGAACCAGAAGATAAAGACCAGAAGATAAAGACCAGAAGATAAAGACCAGAAGATCAAAAAAGATCAAAAAAGATCAAAAGATCAAAACAGAAGATCACAGTGCCAATGCAGCAAAAGAAGCGATAAAGCCACAAGTTCTCAAAGTACACGTAGCGTGGCAGACCCTGAAACTCTGAAATGAAAACTCTGGTACCGTCACGTGTGATAACTGATGTGATAGCAGACGTACACAGATACTGATAAAATCCTTATTTGTCTCAATCGCGACTTATCAGTATAACTATGAGATAAAGACTAAAAAATTACTTACGCTGTATGTTCTTTAAATACACCCGGAACGGTTCTGAATACGCTCTGGGCGTGCTATGGACGTGCGCTATACTTTCATCTCTTTGAACCGGCTCAAAAGCTCTTTTTCCGGCGACAAGAGTAATCCCCTTTGAACATTCCGCACACTTCCCTCTTCCACATAAGCGTGGCTCATATCGGCGGAATTCAACTTGGTGGTTCCCAAATGGGCGATCTGGAGGGCCATGTTGGTGTTGATGTTCCGCCAGACATTGTAGTCGTGGGGAAAAAGAATGGCGTTTCTTTGCCAAAGATGCAGCTGCTTAATAGACAATTTCGCATTGATTTGGTCAATGAGCTTTGGAATGTGTTTGCGGGCGTCTTTGACGATCGACACCAACGGCAACCCCAACAACTCGTCCTTGACTGCCGGGAGGATATCCTGGAGGTGGTCTTTTAGCGAAATGGCTCCTAAAATAAGCACAATAATCAACGATGATTGAGTGTCGTTATCCTCGATGAAAGAGAACAACTGATCCAAAGCGGCCTGTTTGGTGTTTTCGGTGTTGAAGGCATTCAAAATCTGCACCGTGAGGGCCACGAGCCATTCCGACTGGCTGTGGTGCTGCAAAATCATCTTCAACTGCTGCACAGAGCTGTCGAGGTTGTTCTGAAAGAAATACGTGAGCCCCATGACGATTCTGGAGGACAAGATGTTCTTCTTATTGGCGTCTCCTTCTTGGCCGTCGATCAAATCAAGCACCATTCCACTGACCTCAAGGGCACTGTCGTAGTCATTTGTGGCCAAATGGATCCTGGCAAGCTTGGCTTTGGCATTAATGAAGTCCTGGAGCGCTTCGTCACTTTCGGTTGCTTCGTATTCCTTCTCCAACAACCCACACAACTTGCGGCCTATTTTGGCACTCAAGTCGAACGTCTTGCACCGTTCACTGATGGTCAAGGCGACTTTCAAGCCCATGGTGTCGTTGGGATAGAATTTCAAGTAGTTCTGAATGGCAAAGTTGGCGATACTGAACTCTTGTGCAGTTTCGACATCCTGGGGGTCTGAGGTTCCAGGCTCCGTCAACGAGATCCTCTTATCGATGACCGATAACCCGTAAAGCAACTGAGCTAACGGAGACCTTCCATTGGCCAAAACGTATGCATGGGTGAAGAAATTCGACGCTTTTTCGTGCTCATGGGACGCTTTGGCCGTCAACGCGTGTCCTAGCCATGGCTGACTCTCTTCTGGGGCCACGGACTGTGACCTTAAGAACGCCTCTTGTGCCAAATCCGTGTCGCCGTACTTCAAGTATAACGCGGCCAAATTGTTCCAAATAACAGCATCTCGAGACTCAATTGCTGAGGCCTTGATAAAACAATGCTGGCTGATCAACGGACTGGTGTCAATATACGAGTTCCCCAACGCCATCCAGAACTGGGGGTTCTTGGGCTCGAGCTGAATGGATTTCTTGAAGCATTTGATGGCACATTTACAAAGGCTCTGTTTGAGAGTCATATTGTACCCGTCAAGGTACGCCAATCCCAAATTATAGTAGTTGATGGACCGGATGTACCTGGAATCGTTGGACATCAAGTTGGCACACGCTTTGAAGCACAATATAAGAATTTCCGAGATACATTCAACGTATTGTTCGTCGTCAAATAGTCTCAAACAATCACTGAATCGTGTTTTGTGAATGGCTTCTAGTTCTACCACCAAATCGTCTGTAGATTCAGTGCCGACTCTTTCAAAGATTTGTTTCGTTTCTTGGATAGGAAACAGCTGCAAATTCTGCTGCACTTTCAAATTAAGCTGCAAACATCTGTTTAAAGAAATCCACAAAGATTGAGAAGCAACATTGATGTGGCTGGCCTTGACAATTAGATCCACCACTTGCTTGTTCACCACCATGGCTCGTCCAAACTGCCCATTGCTCAAAAGCTTATCCATATAGTCCAATTTGCACTGGAAAACAGCATTTATAATACACTCTTCGTTTGGGTTTAACGATAACGCCAATTCCAAGCTCTCAATGCCCTCTTCAAAGTCTTTGACGTCACAAAGGGCTTTTCCAAGAAGCATGACCACATGCCACGAATCGCTCTTGATTGTCAACGCTTTACGGAACACTTTTTGTGCCGCTTCAAGCCTTCCACAATTGTAATAAGCCTCTCCCAACCCCACCCAACACTCAAAGTCCATGGAGGCCATTCGTAAGGCGGTTTGGAACCACTCCACTGCTTTTCCGTCGTCCTGCTTATTCAAGGCAGAACATCCAAGAACCCGGTACGGCCACGCTTTGTCGATTTGGGTGCTCAAGGCCTTACGTGATCTTTCAGTTTCCACCACTTTGGTGCACAAGATTTCGGCCACATCCCATTCATTTTTGCTGGTGATATCGTCCACCAAGAATCGTGCAGACACCACCTCGGCCACGTCCAACTCAAAGGCTCTGTAAAAGCACTTATACGCCCTGACAGAATCGTTATAGTTGTTCAAGTATAACAATCCCAAAGAACTGTAGGATGGGGCAAAGTTCTTGAACTCCTTTAATGACAGGATCAACGAGTCGTAGGCGTCTATAACGTCCCCATTGTCTCTTTTATAGCTCTCGGAGATCCTCCAGTGGATTTTGGCTCGCAATTCACAGCTCTGGGTGTCACTGCCGGTCATATATGCCAATGCTTTTTGGAGATGGTGTCTTCCCGATTGAAAATTGTCAAGGAGAACTTCACACCATCCCAACTCCAATAATGCATCAGGATCGTCAGGAAATTCACCCGTCACTTGTGACAAAAGGTCGTGGGCCACAGACAAGTTGCCCTTCTCCATCAAAATCAATCCCTTTCCAATTCTGGCTCTTTTATTAGACTTATTGGAGGCCAAGATCTTTTCGTATAATTCCAAGGCACGGGTGAAGTTCTTGGGTGCTTCGTGGTAGGTATAAACCACCCCCAACGAGCAAATGACCTCTTCTCTGGAATTGGTCAAATTGGCTCCAATTGACCGTTGGAGGTCGGCTAACATGGTTATGCCTTTCTTACACCTTTCAGATGCTTCCACGTACTCTCTTAACTGGATATAATAGTGGATGACTATTCTGTTTGCAAGCACCGAGTCCGAACAGCTTTTGAGGCCCTGTTTCATGAACGACAACACTTGGTCTGGCGTGACGCCCGTTTCTAGCTGGTCTTCGTTGTCGACCTCCACCTGGCTCATCAACGCCCGCTCTTCCTCGTCCAAGTCCACATCATTGCCGTCGTCATCCCCGGGGCTTATGGTGGGTTTCTCGTCAGAACTCGATTTCCTTTCAAACTTGGCAATTTCCTTCGCCAAGTCGGCAGGATCAAACGGCGATATGTCGCTGTTGACAAACCCGTACAACACCATGCCCAACCCCGAATCAGGGAACTTCAGAACGAAAAACGCAACCGCCTCCTTGTCGAGCAGATGGAAGTCTTTCACGTCAAGCAAGTCAAAATATAACGACCATGCAAACAAACTGGGAACCTTCAAAAGCACCAAATCCTCACACATCGACTTCACGTCCCTGAGAAGCGTATTCTTGGACGAAGCCGTCTTCAACAACTCGTACTTGTACTTCAAGCACTTCTCCTGGTACTCCACCCGTTTAGCGTCGTCATTACAGATATTCAAGAACTGGTCAAAAAGACTCGTAATGTCGTATTTCTTGTAAATTGGCCAGACCATCTCGTTCAATGCCTTCTGCTGGTCATGCGTCAATGTTTTCGGAAGCTTCATTCTCTGTTTGAACAACAATTTGGCCACGTCTTCCTCCACGTCTTTGAGTCTCATATCGAGCAACTTCTGAAGATTATCTTCGGCCCTGCCGAACCGTGGCCCTACCACGTCGTACACACAGCCCCCAGGACACACGCTGCACAAGTACAACTCGTACAAGGCCTTGTTTTTCTTGTGGTTGTGCAGATGTAAATAATTGGTGAAATCCTTCAAAGTTTCCGCCAAGGGCAATTCGAGGTTTTTTTGGAATTCAAGGTAGTCTGCAAGCACCTGGAAGAACTGGGGGTAGTCGTCCGCCGACCGCACCAGCTGCCACAACCCTTTCCATCCTAGAACGTTGGTTGGCTGGATTTCAACGGCGGTTTTAAACGCTTCGATTGCTTGAGGAATTTGCGATAATAGCTGATGCGACTTTCCTCGGAAAATGAACGCAAAGTAGTTGGCACTGTCGTCCTCTAGCACATCGACCACGTACTCCAACGCCAAGTCCGGGTCGCCCTTTTCAATGGCGGCTTTTGCAAGCTTTAAATAGTGCTTTGCTGACATTGTGGATTTTACTTAGCGCGAGATTTGATTATATTCTCATCTCGAAAAATATTTGATTTGACAGACGTTTTTATGATAGCACAGCTTCCCGACTCGGCAGAGGGCCAGAGCCCGTTGTCGGACCTCATGACGCTCGTGGCCAAACGGCATATAGGCGAGGTGGCGGCAATGGTGATCTCTGCGCTTATTTCGCACGGCCGACTCACCGCCAAAGAAATCAGCCACAAGAGCGGCGTGCCGCCAAAGTTGGTGAAAACGACGTTGGTTTCGTTGATTCAGTTGAACTGCGTGTTGTACTGGGCCGAGGGCGCCAAGGTGTGGTACAAGTTTGAACCGCAGGGGCTCATGTTGTTTTTGCACAGCGGAGAGATGATCAATCTCATCAAGGAGACCTATGACAAGGAGAGCGCCGAAGTGGTGCAGAATTTGATGCAGACGGGGAACATCAACATCCAGGAGCTTCTCAAGACGTACGAGAGCGAGGAAATGCGGTACAAGACACACCAGGTGTTGAACAGGTTGTTCAGTGATGGGTGGTTGAAGGTGGTGCAAAAACACCATTTCAATCCGGTGGAGGACTTGTGGAACGAGATATACCAGGACACGTTGAAGCAGACGCCGCGGAACGTGACCACCAGCGAAATCAAGCGGGTTCAGGAGGTGAAAGAGAAGGCCAAGGTACGGTTGGTGGGGTTATTGGAGTCTCCACCGGCACATTTATATGAGACGGTCAACGGGGCCAAAATCCTCAGTTCCCGCTTGACCATTGCTGTTTCGTATGGCCGGTTCACCAAGTACTTGAGGCGGAAGGCGTTGGTCAACTTGTGTGAGTCTCGGATAGGGTTTATCACCGCCAGTGTGTACAACACGATTTTGAAGCTTATTGAGAACAAAAGCCCGGAAACCGACCACTACTTGAAGAACATCGACGGCATGATCATCGACCCCGAGGAGGTGCGGAACTTCGAGGACGGCATTGAGAACAAGGCGGTGGATAACAAATTGATCACGTTCAAGAGCCACGATGTCATGAGACACCTTGATAAGAGTCTTGATTTGAGAAACAGTATACTCACGCACAATTTCTTGAAGCCCAGCGTCAAGAAGAGAGTGGCCAGTGTGACAGACGTGGACCGGTTGATCAAGCGGACCAAGATCAAGGCGGAAGAAGAAGAAGATCTGTTTGACGAGCTCGAGGAGGAAACGGTTCCTTCTTTGGCCAACCCCGACAACAGCCAACGGCACTCGTTGACGTTGGTCAACCACCATTTGAAGCTCCTCTCGTCGTCCACGGCCATCAGCTTCATCACGGAGTTGACCCCTGGAACATACACCATTCAGTTCAATAAACTCAAACAGGTGGTTTTGGAGTACACGTACGACGAGATTATCAAGAAGTCTTTGGGCAACGACGCTTTGAGAATACTAAGGTGTATCAGGCAGTCGAAATTGGTGGACGAAAAGCATGTGGCCAATGCGGTGTTGCTTAAGGATAAGAGTGTGAGGAACGAGATCTACAAATTGGTGCAGTTGAGTATTGTTGAGATCCAAGAGATTCCCAGAAGTAATGATAGAGCTGCTTCCAAGACGTTTTTTGCATACAGGTACAAGAAGTTCAACTCGTACAATTTTTTGAAGAATACGTTGTTGTTTAACATGGCGAATATTTTACACTTGATTGAAGATTTCAAGGTGGAAAATAAGGTGTTGTTGGAGAAGTGTGAAAGGGAGGACGTGAAGGGGCATGAGAGTGAGTTGTTGTTGGACAGTGAATTGAGGGTGTTGAACAATATCAAGTACCGGGAGATCAACAATGTGGGGAAGCTCCACCGGTTGTTGAGTTTGTACGATGTGTTTAGTTAGAAGAGTAGTGAGTTTGTACGATGTTTAGTTTGTACGATGTTTAGTTAGAAGAGTTGAGACGATGTTTAGTTAAAAAGAGTGTAAGTGTCTTAGTTCGTAGTATTAAGTATCGTAGTAGATTCACTCCTATCATTATTAAGTATTATAAACGGACTATTTAGCCGCAGCCGTTGCAGCCACACTAAGCATCAGCGTCCTGGCCAGGGTTACAAGTCTCGTAGTTCAACACCTTCAAGAGCTTCCAGATTCCAAAAGCCATGAACGAACCCAAAACTGGACCCACCCAGTACACCCAGTGGTAGTTGGGGAAAGATTTTGCAGCCACACAAGGACCGAAAGTTCTGGCAGGGTTCAAACCAGCACCGGTGTAGTACACACAGATCAAGTGCCCCAAGAACAAAGCAATACCAATGACAAATGGAGCCATGAACGTAGCTCTGTGTTTTTCCACAGCCAACAACAAGACCGTCAAACACAAAATACACACACCGAAAGCTTCCAAAAACACGGCTCTGGATTT
Organism: Yamadazyma sp. yHKS699; assembly: GCA_030580295.1. Taxonomy (NCBI): domain Eukaryota; kingdom Fungi; phylum Ascomycota; class Pichiomycetes; order Serinales; family Debaryomycetaceae; genus Yamadazyma; species Yamadazyma sp. yHKS699. The sequence continues at coordinate 42,000 of JAKTSQ010000044.1, forward strand.
GGAACATCCACCACCCAAACCGTTAGCAAAAGCAATTGGGCCTGGAGTCATGGCCGAAGCAGCTCCGGCAGCAGCCATACCACCAATCATCTGAGCCACCATCATAATCACTCCTCTGATTGGAGGAACAGCACCAGCCAACATCAAAGTCAAGGTGACAGCGGGGTTCAAGTTACCACCAGAAACTCTGAAGAACATAAACACACCAACCATGACACCGAAACCGAAACCCAAAGAAATCATGATCAATTGACCGGGGTTGGAGCCCACTTCAGGAATTGTAGGGTCTTGGTTGGCAATTTGGGCAATAACAAAAGCAGTCCATAAAAAGATGAAAGTACCAAAGAATTCACCCAAGAAACCAATCAAGTGGTTTTTCCAGACAGAGCCGGAGTTAACACTGTCTCTTGGTTCGTAGGTTTCCAAGTTTTGGGATTGAGCTTCCACGTCGGAAGTAGAGTTAGCAACCATTTTTGTAGATAAAAATTGTGATTATACAACGGCAGAGATGAAGGTATTTATACTAATTAAAAAATCCCCAGGATGGCTTGTCATTGCAAAGTTTAATAGGGAAAAGAAAAAAGACTGCCGAAAAAGAAACTACACTTGCATTAACTTTCCTAAACCGGTTAAATTCACTGGCCACGGTTATGTTTCCAGAGAAAATGCATCGAATGTCTGAAATCCACGCACCTTTAAATGGGACTATAATTAGACAGGTTTGTATACTGGGTGAGAGTTTGGCTAGAAAGCCTGGGTTCCTGGGTTCCTGGGTTAGCGGCCGGCGAATGTTTAGGCTGTGTTTGTGCTTGTGCTTGTGTTTGTGTTTGCGTTTGTTTGTGTACGTTTCTACGTCTCTACGTGTCAAGATTATGCACTGAATGACTACCAAAACTCGAGATGAGCTGGTTAAAAATATTTCCCAAATCACTCAAAAACAAAATAAATTTCAGAGCGTTTTTTTTTCATGGTTATGCGTGGAATGGGTTAGGGAATAAGGTTGGGTTTAAGGTGGGTTTTGTTAGGGTCTGGTCAGTGGGAGCATTGGCACTGGAACTACGGGACTCACACAAACACAAAACTGGCCCTTTGGAACTTGAGACAATTGTGGCAAGTGAACTGTCTTGATCTTGAAAATATTTCTCCTGGCTCATGCATAGTGCTAAACTCAATTTCATGTGCTATTGTTATTTGGAAGGGGTGTGTTTGTTCTATTTTTGCTTCTCTTGTTCTTTCCCTGGTTGTGGTTTCTAGATGTTGTATGTCGCTGGTTTGTTTTGTTTCGTATGTATTTTCGTTGTCTTGTTATGCACTTGTGTCTAATGCTGTGTTCTTCCGCCCTCCTGTCCTGAATCGGCACAAAAACAATAGCCAAGGGTCTAAGAGCAGCGTGAGGGCAAAAGGAGGGCGTCTGGATGCATTGGACCTGGCGTTAAGGTACTGTTTGGGGTTCAATTACATGTTTTATTTACACCACGTCTCATTTAAGAAATTTTGCACCCAAGTGCAATACCACGCAGTTGTTTTCAGAACCAGACCTTTTTGTGATGCATGTGGGTTTAAAGGGGGTTACGAATTCGGCTCAACCGGGAGAAGTGTTTCCGATGGTTGTTGCGCTTGTGCCGGTTAACGGTTGGTGCACGAACAGTACGGGAACAACAGCTGCAAACGAAGGAAATGGGAGTGTAATGGTGTAGTGGTGATGGGATAGGCCACAAACCCAACTGCCACAAATAGACGATAATTACCACAAATAGGTGTCTAATTACCACAAACTCAACTGCCACAAATAGACTGCAGAGAAACATCCTTACACCAAGTCCAGAACATCCTTACACCAAATTCTTATTTCATCCTCTAAATGACCCCACACATCCCATCCCAATATACGGCGCTGAATGCACGGTTCTGAATACGCCAGTGTTACCAATCGAAAGTGTTTAAAAGTTTTGACGTGAGACAAAGTTGTTCGTGTACAAAACATTTCTTATGTTTATAACACCTAGCCTAGGCCAACTCGCAATACCCTGCACTAAGTGTTCTCTACCCAATCAATTTCATAACAAGAATGCAGGAACCCACCTAATTTTGCAGCCTCACGTCTATAAAATAAGAAGGTACAAATATTCTGTCTAATAATCGAAATGGAGTAAAAAGTACCTCCAAAATCGATCCCGAAAGCACCCATGACATCCGTTGGAAATAATGATGTATATAATGGAAGTGATGGATTCCAGAAAGTGGGTAAATTTCGAACCTATTCTGATAAATTTCACAAAATAGTGGAACCAATATTCTACAGACGTGTAACGGCCAAGACGTACTCAAGAAAATAAAATCTCCCCCAAACTATCCCACTTAGTAACCCATGGAGATTGTACTAATCAGCCTATATTGAAGCTTCCCTAGACAACATCACCCATCTAACGCTTTCTTGTTGCTCTCTGGAATCAGCGATGATCTTCAATCACTGTCCTAATCTCGAGACACGAGGGACTTCAACATAGAACATGTTGGTTAAATAAGGCGTTTTCTAGAATTATGCATTGACTATAATGACAATGAATATCCACTTATCCTTGGCCTAGCTTGGGCATTGATAGACGGGATTGCCAAACTTGAAAATTGTGAAATATGCTGCTGCTGATGGGTCCACGGTTTGGGGTCCATGGAAGACAACGATGCTTGTTCTGTTGCGATCTCTCTGGTGTTGGAGAATCGGGGTGGGAGTATTTCTGAATTCACTGACAACTACTCCAAAGGTGGATGGTCGCTTTGGCTGCAAAAATGTCGTGCGCGTCATTTTTAAAATTTACTCTTTAACACCATGAAACGATCACTGATATGTAGTGCGTTTGTCTTCGTAGTTTACAGGTGCTGGGAAAGTTTGACGCATCGTAAAATTCCACTCACGTCTTACTTAGTCAAGACTAGTTACACAATCACGTTTAAAACAAAATTAAAACTATAGGCACTTCTTCAACCAAAAGGTCTTGAAATAGAGGCAGTTTCATTGGCACTATCTGGCACTATCTGTCATAACTTATGGATGAAACCTGGAACGAGCCGTGGTTTTGGGACTTCTTCTCCACAGTGGGTGTATTGAACCTCTGGCATTGCTTTTCATCTTTCCCCCTCCCCCCACTCTCTTCGAGTTCCGTTTTGACGGAGGAAAGAGTGACTCCTTCAAGTGTTGCAATGCTGCTTCCTCTTCCGCAAGCTCTTCTTCGGTTAACTTCAGTTGCACGAAACACACAGAAGCAAACGCTTTCTGGAGCGTCATCCCGTTGTCTTCGATGTCGACTGCGGCTGTTCGGATTGGCACGTACTCATGCCTATCAGGTGACGATCTCCATTCTTCGTCATAAGCCAACTGGACAAAAATATTTGTTTTAAGATCGCTGACCATACAAATGGTAGTTCTGTGTTCAAGCATGTGTCCATAAAGTTCATCAAGAATAGACTGGAACGTTTCTGCGTCCTCTTCTCCTATTTCTTCTGCACTTAACCACCTTTCTTCTGCACTCAGCCACCTTTCTTCTGGATTCAGCCACCTTTCTTCGTCTCTCAACCACGTTTCTCTTTCACTCAAATACCTTTGTTTTGCACTCAGCACGATTTCTTCTGCACTCAACACTCTGCCATTATCCACAAAGAAATGCAAGCCATGCCGTTTCGTCAAAACAAGGAATATGCACCTGCGAACCCCGTCTCCTCTTAACCTGCGACCACCGTCTCCTCTGAGTACGCGACCACCGTTTCCTCTGAACCAGCGACCCCCGTCCTCTGTTTCAGCATACAAAAAAGTGGGTTCTGAAAGCCCGGGGCTAACCGAAATATCTATATCAGCCAATCCAAATAAGTATTCCACACGGGCCCTAAAGTACCGTCGGAATATATCATAAATAGACCACTGGTCAGTCTTCAGTGATGACCTCCAAGGATCCTCAAATAGATATTGTCGAGATCTGGTGATCCAGTTTTCTGCTTTGCTTGGATCACTTCTACTGTTCTCGATGCTGGTGTTTAACGCATCAGTAAGCATAGCAGCGCCTTGGGACAAGTAGTCGTCTAACGTCTGCCGCAAACGAAACCCCAAAGACCGGGCATTTTCCATGATTGCACGGCGAGTACCTTCCGGAGGTTCATAATTGTCGTAAATTAACATAACCCTTGGATCAAAATCTATATGAAACAACAACTGCGCTTTAACCATGAGACGTATCAGTTCCCAATCTTCTTCTGCTGGGTTAGGAAGGCCCTCCATACATCTGGTGCCACATTTCCGTAAGTGATCCATCAAACATTTCTTCAAAAGCGGATTCTTGATGTGTTTGTGAAGGAGAGTTGTGGATGGAGGTAGGCCAGTGTTATCGTAATCTCTGAGGTCCTGCATACACAAATCTATGTAGTCCTCGAAGTAAGCCGGGTCCAGTGGTTGTTGTTCTTCCATAGGTGTAATTTGGAACCGTTTCTTTGGTGCAAATATTGGTGATATTCATGCAGGAGTGCATATAATCATGCCGGTGTGTACATAATCATGCAGGTGCCCGGAATTGAAAACCACCACTATTTACTGAAAGGTTGAACGCAATGCCGTCATTGATCAATACGAATGCCCATTAGCACTGCAAAATAGCAACATGCCGAGGATGCAAGATCTTATTGGGAACTTTGCCTTGATTCGCAGTATCAGGGGATGACTTCAAATGGCATAAACATGTCATCTGTTTTCGAGTAAAGATTGAAAGGTATTACCATGTGTATGTAATATATCTGCAGCTTAGACTGTCGATCAGAGAACATATTCCAGTTTGTTTCTATTTTTCTATTAATTTTTTTTTCAATGAGTCAAAACTGGCTGCAAAATTCTCATTGGATTTCTAAACAATTGAACGAAATCCAAGCCTTGCCAGAATTCACAAATGCTTGGGCGGTTGAAGAAGCGGTTACGACGTGTTATTGGAGGTACTTTTATTAATTGTTGTAGGGTGCTTGATGTTTCCTACACCGTTGGAGTGGTTACTATGGCTGATTGTGGTTTCTTGACATAGTATTGGGCACGTAATGGTTGCTGCAGGGAAAAGAGTCTTTCAAAGAAAAGGTTGAAGCTAAGGGGTACAGAAAAGTAGCGGTACCCCATACACTGCTTCTTCGAAGACTTGCTTCAGTTTGAACGTTTGCCTGGCTTTGGCTCATAAGGCAAGTTGTGCTACTTCATAAGACCACAAGACCAATCGCAGTATCTATTACAGCTTCAATTACAGCTTCAATTACAGCTTCAATTACAGCTTCGATTACAGCTTCAATGGCAGCTTCAATTACAGCTTCAATGGCAGCTTCAATGGCAGCTTCAATTACAGCTTCAATGGCAGCTTCAATTACAGCTTCAATTACAGCTTCAATGGCAGCTTCAATGGAAGCTTCAATTACAGCTTCAATGGCAGCTTCAATTACAGCTTGTCCAATGGCAGCCGGTAGCAGAAGCACGTTATTCTTCAGCCAGAAATTACCAATTCTAAGATCTCGTCCGATCTTGGCTCAAAACCGATGAAGCTAGCACCAAAGCAACAAACAGCAATAGGACCCAGGACCACCCACTCACAATCATCAACGGTTTGGCTGGAAAAAATGAAACATCCATACACCACCGACGTGGTGACCCCTACACCAGCTGGTATTTGGTAAGCACACGCACAACATCCACAAACCCAGCGCCGCCGATACTACCACCACATCGTACCTGTTGGTTAATTGAACGGGCTTTTAGCTGTGTGTATCGACTGGCCACTGTCTCGTCTCTGTAGGTCCACCTTCTTCAAAAATCGTATTGTACTCATTTTGTGCTCGCTAAAAAAAATCTACAACAACACTATGGGGAACGACAAGCTCCTACCACCGCCCGTCAAACGGAAACCACACGACGACGCCGACAAGGAGTTGGTCAGCTGGATCGACAATTTGCGGACCCGAGTCAATTCCACTTTAAGCCAGCAGAGCCATCAATTGGTGCGTTTGGAAGGTACACGTGACGAAGACACACTTCGGAGTGTGTATCGAAATAAGATCTTTGATCCGATGCAAGACTTGGAGGGGAGTGTGCAGGACAAGGGAACGGTGCAGGATAAGAGGACGATACAGGACTGGGAGATGGAAGAAGAAGAAGAAGAAGAGGAAGAGGTAGAGGAAGAGGTAGAAGAAGAGATGGTAGAGATGGAAGAAGAAGAAGAGGAAGAGGAAGAAGACATGGAAGAGGATGACGTGATAGAGATCGTCTCGCTGTCGGACGAAGCTCCCCCAGAGCCCGCTTACCATCTACACGACGGAAGACCCAGATTATCCCATATTCCAGTGCCGCAAGATTATGACGATTATGTACACAATACTCCATTCACACAAGAGACCCACGACGGGATTGGGTCGTTACATTTGGAAAGAAGCGAGTTGACGTCAGATACCGTTGATGCTACCAATTTCTACAGTCTCCAGAACGCCCAGTTTGAAACGTACGGGTCAGAGCTTTCACATGAGGAGTTTGAAATTGACCCGGAATTGGCCCAGTTCAACGAGGATATCCGGCCGGACGAGGGGTTGATGGCGTTGAGTGAAGCAGTGATGCGTGATCTGATGCAGGAAAGGGAAGAAGAGGAGGTGCCAGAGAAAGAAGAAGAAGAAGAGCCAAGGGAAGAAAAAGAAGAAGAAGAGCCAAAGGAAGAAGAACAAGAAGAAGACAAAACACAAAACGGCTACCAATCGGACGACGACACCAGTTTCCACAGCTTCGACGAACTGTCGTTTGTGGAGTCTCCCACGGCGCCTGTACCAGACGCTTTCGAGTACGGGCCTCTTTCTATCGATGCAGAAATGGAGCTTATTGAAGACACAGAGCCGGTAGGATTGGACGAAGAAGAGCCTGTGGATCATCAGAAAGAAGAGATAGAAGAGAAAGAGATAGAAGAGAAAGAGATGGAAGAGAAAGAGAAAGAAGAGATAGAAGAGAAAAAGAAAGAAGAGAGAGAAGAGCCCATGGAAAACCAAGAACCCGCTCCATTGGAGGAACCTCAAACTAGTGCTCCGGTGTCTACTCCCGATTCCTCAGACACCGACCTTTTCACGTTCAAGACCATCCAAAAAGAACTGCCCCAACAGTTGTTGGAGAAATTGAAAGAAACAGAGCAAAAGTTTGGGGTTGTGCTCAAGGTTCGTAAAGAACTTCAGCTCGACTTAGGTATTGACCCAGTATCGGAGTTTGTTAAGGCATCGACCCCGATTTCACGTCCAACACTAGATGATATACTGTTGGACGACGACCTGGATGACCAACAAGAAAGGGAAGAAGCTGTTGAACAAGAAAATGTCGAAAAGTCCCTTTCTATTGCAAACAGACTATCAGAGGATGAAAGTAGCGCTGAGAAGGCGGTTGCTGAAGAAGAAGAAGGTAGGCTTTGCAGAGATAGTGATTTTGACGAGGATGTGTACATAGACGATACAGAAGAAGGTGATCGTCTTATTCAGTCGTTTATTCCATGGGGACCCATAGAAAGACCTTATGTGTCTCCTGCGCCAGAAAGGCAAAAGGAAGAACAGGAAGAAAGAGAAGAACAGAAAGAAAGAGAAGAACAGAAAGAAAAAGAAGACCAGGAAGAAAGAGAAGAACTGGAAGAAGAAGAAGAACCCAAGAAAGTCGGACAGGAAGTCCAAACCACCGTAGTCAAACAAGAGGCTGAACACAAAGTTGCAGGCATGGGAGACGAAAACGAAGCTAAACATGTATTCGAGGACATGGGAGACGAAAATGAAGGTGAACTGCCACAAGACAAACCAGAATCTGTGCAAGACGACACATCAAAATCTCAACATATAATGGACCGACTTGTGGACATTGTTTCGCAGCCAAAAGTACCTGCTTCTGATGCTGCAACAGAACCTATTGCAGAAATTTCCGAACCAGCTAACGAACCAGTCAACGAGAAGTCCCGAATCGACGGTCTCAAAGCATTACATCCGGACACTCAGCCCGACTCGCCCATCCAGCAAATTGACACCAATCCAATGGATAAGGCATTCAGCACCAGTGGCACCAGAAATAGTATTCCTCATCCGCTGTTGGCCGACTTAAATACGTCGATGATGCAGGACACTTTTGATGAAACGATGGGCTCTTTTGACGAAGCAATGCAAGAGACTTTTGACGAAGCCATTCAAGATACCTATGACGAACTAGCCAAAGCAAGCAGAGTCCTGGATCCGGTTATTTTGCCGCCATTATTGAGTGAATTGAACTCTTCGCTAATACAAAGTGACGATGAAACTCGAAGTTTTGAAACACAGGAAGGTGAAGCACAGGAGAACACTGAAGTTTTTGGTGATATCCTTTCGGTGATTGAGGAGGGCGAGGAGCTGAGTGAAGCTGTAGATGCCACAAAGGATGTGAGAGATGAGGAAGAGGTTACTAAAGAAGCTACCGACGTTATTGACGTTATCGATGTTATTGAAGTTACTGAAGAGGTTACTGAGGGTATCGAAGAGGTGGTTGAGAGTAATGAAGAGGTGGCTGAGGGTAACGAAGAGGTTACTGAAGAGGTGAACGAAGAAGCAACAGGAGAAGTCACGGACGAAGAAGCTTCAGTAGTTTCAGATGTTCCAGCAGTTTCAGAAGTTTCAGACCCAGCTTCCGAAGCTCCAGAAGCAGAAGTCGACATTGCAGAACTCCAACACAAACGAAGCCCACTGCTCGAAGTCCTGGAATTAGAGGTTCCAGAGGACCAAGTGGAACCTCCTACCCACTTCGAATATGCCATCATTGCTCCCTCACTCGAGTCCATCAACACTTCTGCTATAGAGCCAGACACTTCTGTCATTGAACCAGACACCAAAGAGGACATTTCTGTCATTGAGCAAGACAGAGAAGAAACTGTTATTGAGCCTTTATCTCCAGAAAATGCTATGGATTTACAAGACAAACAAGAACCCCAAAGCTTTTCATCTACGATCGAAAAATATCCAAGCGAAGACATTACTGAAGCGGTACAGGTGCAAGTGTCACCGATCATGGCAGAAGACCTTGCGGATGTGTTGAGTGAAGAAATCCTTCAAGAACCCATTTTGCCGTTCACAGAAGTCATTGACATCGATAGAGAAGAGGTTATGGCCGAGCCTGTGGCCCGGTCCAAAGAAGATCTTCCAGGGTCTCTTTTGAAGCACGAAATTACCAAAGAAGTTCGTGAAGGTTTACCCGAGAGCTCGGAAGATGAATTAGTCGAGGAGCTGGAGATTGTTGCTAGTGACTCGAAAAAGAGAAAGCACGAGGAAGAGGTGGGGGGCAGAGTGAAACTTCCTCGGTTGAGTTTGAACCCGCTCCTGTGGTTGAGTGGGTTCAGAAGGAGTAAAAATGGGGGCAAGGAAGGGGTAGAACAAGGACAAGCAGAAGAAGAGAAGAAAGTCGAAGGAGAGAAGAACGTCGAAGGAGAGAAGAACGTCGAAGGAGAGAAGAACGTCGAAGGAGAGAAGAACGTCGAAGAAGAAGCGGAAGAAGAGAAGAAAGTCGAAGAAAAGCTGGAAAATGAGATAGAAGCCGAAGAAGAGGCAGAAGAAGAGATAGAAGCCGAACCAGAAGTAGAAGAAGAGAGGAAAGTCGAAGAGGAGGCAGAAAAAGAGCCAGAAGTCGAAGTAGAAAATGTGCCGGAAGAATGGGAGATTATAGAAGTGCACGAATTGGAGTCTGAAGAGGAAGGGGAAGAAGTGCCAGAAGGCGTGGTGCCAGCCCAAGAAGAGGAGCAACTTCTAGAAGTACCAGAACTCGAAATGAAACAAGATGACCAGAAAGAGGAGCCAGAACTAGAAGAATCAATGAAAGAAGAGCCAGAAGAGCCGGAGCCTACAGACGACACCAAGGAAACCACCAAGCCCCACAAGAAAGTGATACTAGGGTTGGAAATCGATCCGGACATGTTGCAGCCAGAGCATTCTCTCAGAGACGGCCATAGTTTTGGCGATACCAGAAAGTCTCGGAGAGCAAGAACATCCAATCCACGGTACACAGGCCACCCCTTGGACCCACTTAGAGCACCCAAACCCCAAAAAATCAAGGAACACCAACTTCCAAAAACCAAAGAACCTCAACTTTCAAAACCTAAAGATCCCAAATCTCCCAAAACCAAAGGATCTCCAAAAAAGAGAACCCAGAGAGCCAGTGCTGGTGTCCCTGTGTACGGTGAACTCAAGAGCCCTGTTGAAGGGCCCATAGACAACCCAGCCCACCGGACGCGTTCCAAGTCGCCCTTAAAAAAGAGTATCAGTGATCTTATTCAGGAACCGAAAAGAAAACGGGAGGCTACAGAAGAACGAAAACGGGAAACTGAAGAGTCAACCAGAAAAAGGAGAGCTTCAGGTACAGAGGAGCCAGAAACCAGAGGCCGGTCACGCAGGAGAAACTAATTATACATATCTATTAATACACGAGAAATGAACAACCCAAAACAATCCAAAACAACCCACTTCTTTCGAGCCACTCCCTTCGACCTCAAATTCTCTTCAACCTCAATTCTCTTCGAGAATTGAGCTCCCACTCTCCCAACCTACTCCACAGCCCGCGTCTTCACCACGCCGTGCTCTTTAACAGTATCGTTCTTGGAATTCGAAGCATACGAGTCCAACTCAGACACAGACTCCTCTCTCTCCTCCTCCTCCGCCTCCTGCACCGCCTCCACATCAGCCATCCATAACGCCGGCCACAATCTGCAAAGCCCATAGTACACCAGCGCCGAAACCACCATTCCCGTCACATAACTGATGGAGTACAAATAAATAGCACCCGTTGGAATAGAAGTGTTTCCAGTGGCCCAAGCCAAGCCGGCCAAGTTGGGTGCAAGACCACAGAAAAACGCAATGAAAGCCGGAATGTTGAACCCGTGGAAGAAGGTGTACGGTCCGTGCATGTGGTACAAGCCCGGGATGTTCATAACCTGTTTTCTGAGCACATAATAGTCCACTATCATGATTGCAGCCGGTGGTGCCAAAAAAATGGTGTATCCCCCCAAGAACTTGGAGAAGCTGGCAGCATTGTTCTGGATCTGCCACGGATTGCACAACACCGAGAGCAAACAGCAGATAAAAGCGCCTCTTCTGGGGGTGATGTACTTGGGGAACCAAAGAGCCAAATCGTTACCGAAAGACACAGAATTAGCGGATATGTTGGTGCCAATGATAGCGATTCCCCAGCAGAACGACGCAAAGAACTGGGCCGACCGGTTTTCCCATAAATACAGCACTTCTATGGGGTTCCAAGTGTCAACGCCATAAATGACTTTTGTAGCCGAAGTCACGACAATTCCAAGAATTCCACACAACGTCACCAACACCACCAACCCCACGAACTGGGGCCACACCACCGTCCTGGGGTTTTTGGCGTACCGTGTGAAATCGGTGATATTCAACGCCAATGTCGCTTTTGGACCAATGGCTGCAACCATGCACCGAAAAAACACCACTGCCGTCGGAGTGCCGTCTGCTATGTGTGTGCCTTGGCTGAAGATGGGCCCGAACCCGTGGGCCTGCGACACAGCCCATGCAAACAACACAATCCCGAAAATAGGCATCAACACGATCTTGAACATGAAAAAGTACCTCAACTGGTTGATATTCAAGTATAGGATCGGAAGTTGCAAAATTAGAAAGATGAAAAAGCACAACAAGTCGGCAGATGTGATGTGTGCCGACACCGGAAGCCTATTGGGGAACGTTTTGAACGAGGGCCAGATGGCGGAGATGGCAGCACCCGTAACTAAGCCTCCCTGATAAGTTTGGGTGCCAAACCATAAAAGAGCCACCACTCCTCTTATAGCCACCATGATTTTGGCGCCCTGGACCCCGAAAACGGCCCGCATGGTGATGGGGAAGTTGATTCCTCGGGAAGCGCCCCAGTAGGCGTTACACATGGCGGGAATCGACACCATTACGTGGCCCACTATAATAGCACCAATAGCCAAGCCTGGAGAAAGACCGGCAGCAATGGACGACGACGCTACTTGGTACATGGATATGCTGAAGGCCTCGGCGATCCAGAACCCTAGAAGACTGGGCCATGTCCATTTTCTGTCGGGAGAGCCGAGGGGGACGGGATCAAGGGAGATGTTAGAAGGTAATTTTCCATCGGAGTAGGAAGACGGCTGGGTGTCTACCTGGAGCTTTGGGCGTGTGAATTTCATGTGGTTGTTTGTGGTTGTTTGTGTGGTTGTGGTTGTGGTTGTTTTTGTGCTTGTGTTTGTGTTTGTGTTTGTGTTAATTTGTGTGTAGTTCTCCTACTTATATACTACTTTCTAGTTTTGCACTGCACTAAATTTCAGACTTTTTTTTAGAGTTTTTATATACGGTAATCCTGTCTTATCGGGACACGGAAATGTTATCTATTTGATAACGGTGATGTGGTTGGACTTTTCCTTGATAAGGGAGAGTGTATATAGGGGTGTATGTAGTCTGGGAGTGTTTGAGTAGTGTCTTCCCTTGATTTGATTCCAGGTGTCTATTCTTTCTGGTTCCGACGTCTACTCATTCTCTTTTCTGCCTCTCTTTTCTCCTTCTCCTTCTTCTTCTTCTTCTTCTTCTTCTTCTTCTTCTTCTTCTTCTTCTTCTTCTTCTCCCTCTTCTTCTCTTCTCTTCTCCTTCTCCTACTCTTCTCCTCATTCTACTCTTCTACTCTTCTCCTCTTTCTACTCTTCTCCTCCACTCATTCACTCCGTCTTATGGTCCTGCGGCGACGAGTCCCAGAACTGGAGACTCAGCACCAACGAGTTCCACACGTCCGGCGACAAGTCGTTCTTGAACATGTTCGAGTTGAAAATCCCGTTCGTAAGCTGGGCCTGCATCTCTGGCTGCAAACTGATTCCCTCCATGGCCAATTCCTGGTCCAACTCGACCGACTCAAAGTTCGACTCGTACATCATGGGCTCCTCTTTCTCCTGCTTTATCTGCACGTCTTTTGGTGCCGCATACATCAATGCACTTATAGGTTCAGGTTCTGTCTTGGTTTTTGTCTGTTTCATTTTCTGCCGCTTCACCTTCTCCAACAACTCGTCCAACTCCTCCAACCGCATGTGGTTCTCCATCGCCGTGAAGTTGCCCGCCTCCTTCATGTACGTGTTGATGCTGCGGCCCACCTCAATCTGGGGAAACTGGTACCCCGACAAACTGCTCATGATCAAAATTAGCAACGACGAAAAGCAGTACTGGGCGTCCCAGAACCCGAACCGGGAAAACCACCGGTTGTTCTTCAAGTTCAAGAGGATATCAATGGTGGTTTTGGCGGCAATGGTACACTTTTGAATCACTCTTCGAGTCACGGCATTATCGTCGCAAATGCCCTTGAAAATCGACAACACCAACGGCCGGGTGGTGATGATCACTGCCTGGTTGAGCCGGAGGTACAAGTTGGCACTGGCCCGGCTGCTGGGCTTGAAAAGCGAGCTTTTGATCCGTGAAGACACCGATTTCTCAAAATGGTCTAATTCGTCCAAACACTCGATTATACTCTTTAAATTGATGCCTTTTTTGCCGTTGTTCCGGTAGACTCTTCTCATGATCTTTCCAAGAATGATCCCGAGCTTCACATTGAGGTCAATCACCTCGGAATCGAAATTATCGTTCAAATTCACCACATTAGTATTTGGCAAATCTACGTCGGTATCTTCAATCAGAACATGGATGGGCTGGCCCAATTTGGCACACCACACACTGTCCATGATGAACACCGTCCACCACACCCTCTTCCGTTTCTCCTGGTCCTCTTCCGGCAAGCTGGAATCGGGAGCCCGATGCAACCCCATGATCAACGAGTTTCTCAAGGCCAAGCCATAAAAAGAAAACGCCGCATGGGTCCGGTTCAAGCCCTGCTGGTAAAACGCCATCAACAACATGGTCTGGATCAACTCCAACGTGGGCTGTTCGTAGTAGTTGCGGTACAACTGCATGGCGGGTGCAAAAAAGCGCATTCCGGGCGTATCTCCATCAGAAGACTCGTTCAAGTACTGTTCTCCGCACGCAAGCACCACCAACAAGTAGCACATCCACACGGGGTCCCTGTCCAACAACGAGTCGTAGGTTTCGTCCAAGTTGTGGAAAAACTCGTCGGGGTGCACGAAATAGTATTCGTGGCCCAAAAAGTCAATGAGCTTCTGCACCAAGAAAATGGCGTATTCTTTATCGGGGAGCATCAAGAGGCCGGAAAACGGTTTGTTGGCGTCGGGGTCCTGGAGGAAGTAGCGGTGGGGGTCGTGCCGGTTCCGGGAGTCGTGGAGCAGGTCCTGAGAGCCGTGGAGCTCGTGGAGCTCGTTCCGGGAGTCGTGGAGCGGGTCCTGAGAGTCTCTGAGCTCGTTGTGGGTGAATTTGAACAAGAACGAGTTGAGCGAGCTGTCAAACACCTGGCACGTAGCAGTGCCGAAATAATTAGCGTCGGTGGCCGGTTCCGGCTCAAACGGGTCGATGTACTCCTCGTACTGCTCGAGATCAGACGCCTGGGGCGACACAGAAGGCGACACGCCCGTTTTGTGTTTCTTGAGCTCTGTTTCGAGAAACTTGACTCTCAGAATGATCTTCTGGAACTGGGAGTCAAGGAGCATGATTTTCTTCTCTCGTGGCGGGTAAACGCACTGTTTCTTCGCCACGAGGCAGGTCCTGCAGCTGGGATGGTCTGGGGTTAGTATGTCTTTGTGACTCATTGCTGTTACAGGTCATTTGGCGTTACAGGTCATTTCACGCTACAGGTCATTTGACGTTTTTTGACTCGTTACAGGTCATTTGACTGGTTAAACCGGCTCAATACGTACCCTTGGAACACTTCATTTTCTGCGACCGGCACCGCAAGCACGCCATGTGCGTGCGGCCCATGGTCTTGATGCTGAGAGGCTTGATGTCTAGCACATCAGACATGTTGTTTGAAAAAAGAATCTCAATGTGTCATGAGTTTGTGAGCCGCACAAGGCTTTGGATTTTGAGTTTGGGTTTTTTGGTTTAGCTTTGGTTTAGTTTGGGTTTGTGGCTTTGTTTTGTGGCTTTGTGGTTGGCTTTGGCTTTGTTTTGGTTTGGCTTTGGTTTGGGTGTTGGTAGAATACTAGAGATAGAGGTAAAGGGCCAATGAGATCAGATTTAGCGCAGGTGCAAGCGCAAGCGCAATTGCGCTTACCGTTGAGTGGGGCTGGTGTAAGGGGCTGGTGTAAGGGGTTTTGCAGCTTTACAGGTGACATTGAAATTCTGTACTACCAGAGTGGACGTAGCTTATTGACGATCAGAGTGAATTGGTGTATTTTAAGATGATATATGGGACAACGTATGGGTGGAGGTGACTGTGTGGTGCTGATGATGGGAGGATATGTTGATAAAAGAACGGGAGAGGTCTGATGGATGAAGCAATGGAGGTCTGATGGATGAAGTAATGTGGAAGGTCGGATATGGATGAAGTAATGGAGAGATTAGATATGGACGGTGAAAAGTGTAGAAGGCCAGAGACCACTGTTTACACTGGATATCTGTAGTGTCGGATAGTTGGACGTCGGATGGATGGGCAAAGGTGAGAAGATGGACGCCTGCAAGGAAAGGTGAGAAGTTGGACGCCTGCAGGAAAGGTGAGAAGTTGGACGCCTGCAAGGAAAGGTGAGAAGATGGACGCCTGCAGGAAAGGTGAGAAGACTGGACTCTGTGAGCTGACGTGTTTGCAACTTCAAAGGCTGTTAAAAGTCCCAGATAAAGAACAGAACTGTCAAACCAATGGAGGGCTTTAGGCCTTAAGTCATAGGGCCTTAATTGTTCAAACGTTTGGATAGCGGCGGTGAGTATTTGAAGGTGGCAGGGCTCTAACTGGTCATGAGTGTAGCAGAACATTCAATTTACAGAACGTTCAGTTTACAGGTCCAATAACAGAACGTTCATTACAGGTCCAACAACAGAATGTTCAATTACAGATCGTTCAACTTGTTAAATACATTCAATGGATTGCTTGAAAGGCTTTTAAATGGCCCGACTACTTTGTTTAAATGGCTTTAACACTTTATTTGAATGGTTTGTTTGTGGCTTGAGTGGTTTGAATGGATTGACTTGAGTGGAAGGGCTGGTGGGGACTTTAGCTGGGGCCGGTACTGGCGTGGGTGCTGGCGTGGGTGCTGCGTGGGTGCTGCGTGGGTGCTGCGTGGGTGCTGGCGTGGGTGCAAATGCATTTAGCAGCATTCTCCATGCATTAGCACATGTTCATTCTGTACCTGGGAGTGGTTATTCTGGTCTATCCGTTTGGTCTAGTCGTGGAGTCTAACCGTTTATGGCCTATTTCTGGAGTTTATGGCCTGTTTTGTGTCTGATGGTGTAGTTGAGTCTGATGGTCTGGTGAGTGTGATGGCCTGGTGAGTGTGATTGTCTGTTGAGTCTAAAGGCCAGTTTTGATGTTCTGTGGTCCGGTGAGTCTAAGGCTGCTCTTCCCGCCCCCTCCTCTACTCAAAGATCGGGTTTATCTCCCCCACAGACCCCTGCAATCCGCTCCCTCCCCTCTTCAAATACAACCCCGTTCTCCCCCCAACCACACCACCGTTGTCTCGATCCCAGCACACTTTGCCCCGCAAAATCGTGTACCGGGGCCAGTTGGTGAACACCATGCCCTCGTAAGGCGTATAGTCGATCCCGTGGTGCAACATGGAGTTGTTAAGCTCGAATTTAACCCGGTTTTTGGGGTACCAGATGGTGAAATCGGCATCCTTGCCCACACCAATGGTTCCCTTCTGTCTCAAGCCGTACAACTTGGCCGGGTTGGTGGCAGTGAGCTCCACATACTTCTGCACCGGAATCCGGCCCGTTTCCACCCCGTAACAGAACAATAGCGGCAACCTGGTTTCGATTCCGGGTAACCCGTTGGGGACCTGCTGGCAATGAGGAATGCCGTTGACCAACCCCGCCTTTTTTCCTCGGGGATGGTCGTACTGGGACGGAGCATGGTCGCTGCTGAACACGGTGACGGTGCCATTGGCGATACTCTGCCACACGGCGTCTAGTTCGACGTGGCTCTGGCGCAATGGCGGCGAGCAGATGTACTTGGCACCTTCAAAGGCGTCTGACGAGCCTGGGCCTTGATGGTCATGGCCAGGGGAGCTGTGGCAGTGCTTCAACTTGTCGGCCGTCAAAAACAAGTACTGGGGACACGTCTCGGCAAATATAGGCACATTCTGCGTCTGGGCCGCTCTAACATGGTCCAACGCCTGCTTTGACAGCATATGCACGATCAAGATCGGCACGTCGATCATCTTCGCCAACAGAATGACCCGGTACGACGCCTCGTCCTCTGCCACCTCCGGCCGAGACACAGAATGGTAGAACGGGTCCGTAAGCTTCTTTTGCAGGAGTTTGGCGTTGATAAAGTCGATGATATCGGAGTTTTCGGCGTGGATCATCGTCGTCACGTTCAACTTGCGGTTCGCCAACAATATCTGGAGCAACTGGGCGTCGTCGAGCTTATATCTCGGGTAAGTGGTGTAGATTTTGACGGAAGTGATGCCATGGTCTTTTATCACCGACGGGAACTGGCTCGTCAACAACTGGTCGGAAGGAGAGGTGATGATCAAGTGGAACCCGTAGTCGCAGTAGCTTCCGCCGTTTTTGGCGGCTCGGCCATGGTAGTCTTGTACTATTTCATGGAGATTATCGGAGTTCTTGGGCTGAATAGCAAATGGCAAAATAGTGGTGGTTCCGCCAGCAATGGCGGACCTGGAGCCGGTATCGAAGTTGTCGCCGGTGGGAGCGTTGTCCTGGTCCAAATGGACGTGGGAATCGATGCCTCCGGGGGTGATATAGGCGCCTTCACAGTCGATGGTGGTGGTGCCGGAGATTTTGGCGGTGGTCATGGTGGAAATGACGCCGTTGGACACGCCGATGTAGACCAGGGGCGGTAGGACGTCGGCGGCGGTGACGATATGGGCGTTGTGGATCACGAGGTCGTACATGAAGCAGAGCCAGTTGAAGTTGAAGCAGAAGCAGAAGCAGTTAAAGAAGCGAAAAGTAAAGCAGTTAAAAGCTAAGGTAAATGAGACCCTAACGGAAGAAACCAACTGGTGTATCGACAATGTTGAGGGGTGGTTGACGTGGCAGACCGGCCTCTTCTTTCAGTATGCCGTTGTTAGAGATACCGATTCCCGATACGACAGACCTGCCCCTCGGAATTGATCCGGGGTTCATCAGGTGCGATGCCGATCACTGATAAGAGACTGATAACTATTGGGTCTGGTCTGGAGGGAAGAGTGTAGAGACGGAATTACTAGAGGAATTAAGAAGATTAAGAATCATCTACCAAGAAGCCTTTCAACTGCCTTTAAGAAGCAAGCCTTTGAGCTAGAAGCATTTACTAAGAGTCTACTAACAAGTGAAGCCCAGTCTAGTTACTCCAGTCTAGTTACCAGTCTAGTTACGTCCACTTGGAAACTTCCCATGCTAGAATCCCTCCCGTTCGTCAAAGGACTGCAGTCCACCCCCATCAAAATTCTCCTCATAAACCCCAACTCCACCAAAACCATGACTGCAAACGCACTTAAAATGCTCCAATCCTCTATTCCCCCAGACACCGTGGTCTACGGGTACACGGCCGCTACCGGGGACGCTCCCACCACCATTGAAGGCCATTTAGACGGGGTTCTTTCGGCCACTTCTGTCATGAGACACGCTTACGATCTCATCTCTCAAGTCGATGCCTGCTTGGTGGCATGTTTTTCCGACCACCCATTGACCAACTGCATCAAAGAAGAGTTCGGGATGCCTGTGTGTGGCATTATGGAGGCAGCGGTGTATACAGCCCGGATTTTGGGCGGTCGGTTTGGAGTTATTGCAACCGTTTATAGATCCGAGATCAGACACGCTGATGCCATACACAATATGGGGTTGCACCGGTACTGTGCCGGGGTCAAGTCTACGGGGTTGGCGGTAGCTGAATTGGACCTGAAGCCGAGACTGGAGGTGTTGCAGCGGATGGCAGATGTGGCTGTTTCGCTTGTGAAGGAAAGGGACGCTGATGTGTTGATTCTTGGGTGCTGTGGCATGTCCGACATGCAGGAGGCGGTCGAGGGCGCTGTGGGTGATATGGAAGTGCCGGTGTTGGACGGCGTGGTGTGTGGGGTGAACTTTTTGAGCGGTGTTGTTCGAGCCAAGGGATTTACGTCGAAGAGAGGGTTATTTTGCAGCTCAAAGGCGTCGAGAGTGGCCAGGGGACAAGAGTACTTGTGAGGCCGTACAGCTTGCCGTACAAGCTGTATAAGCTGTACAAGCTGTTAGTATGCAAATGTCCTCGATTAGCTAATCTTACATAAATATCTTATTCCTGTATATAAACCCGCTGACTCCAACCTCACTTCTCCTCCTGTATATAAACCCTCTACCTCACTTCTCCTCCGGTATATAAACCCCTCTACCTCACTTTTTATTCTTCTTCATGCCTAAACCACGGATCCTCTACATTCCCTGTGACCAGGCGGTCCACCACGCCGCCTCGTGGGCCACCGTCAACGACAAATTCGACATCGTCACCTACGACTTCGACTGCATCGACCTGTACATGGCGGAACTCAAAAAGCCAAACCATGGCAAAATTGGAAACATCGACGCCGTTTTCAGACCTTCGTGGCTCAAAGGGTCGCCGTATCTCAACCATTACCCGTTTCGGGGCGACGCCGTGAGACTCTTGCCGGAATCGGTCAAAATCATCGTTCAATCGGGCCATGGATACGACATTGTGGACGTAGAGTACTTAAGTTCTCGAGGAATCGTGTTTTGCAACTCCCCCTCGAGCTGTTCACGGGCCACCGCCGATATCGGCACGCTTTTGGTCATCAACAGTTTCCGGTACACCAGCTATGCCGAATATTGTGTCAGATTAGGCAATTATTACGATTCTCAGGAATTGGCCACATTGGCAGACGATCCTGAAGGCCATACTTTGGGGATCATTGGATTGGGAGATATAGGTAGTTTGATTGCCAAGTCGTGCCAGGCGTTTGGCATGAAGACGATTTACCATAACCGGACACGAAAGCCAGAATTGGAGGCCCGGTTTCCGGCACAGCTGATGGAATATTTCGGTGATTTCGACGAGTTCTTGGGCCACGCCGACTGTGTGCTTGTGTTGTGCCCGTTGACGACGGAAACCCGGCACTTGATCAACTTTGAGACGTTTAAAAAGATGAAGAGTCAGGTGCGGTTGGTGAATATTGCTAGAGGGCCGGTTGTGGAAGAAGCAGCGGTGATAGACGCTTTGGAAAGAGGCCAGTTGGTGGGGGCGGGGTTTGACGTGCACGAGTTCGAGCCCCGGATCAGCGACAAGTTGTTGAAGAACTGGAAAGTGACGCTTTTGCCGCATTTGGGGGCTGTTAGTCAGGCGAGCTGGAGGAACTTTGAAAAGAGGTGTGTGGATAATTTGGTGGAGTTTTTCTACGGGGGAGGGCGGCCTGTTGGTGTCAATATGGGGGTGTTGGAGACAAAAAGGGATAGAAAGAGATAGAAGGAGAAGAGAAGAGAAGAGAAGAGAAAAGGTATAGAAAGAGAAGAAGAGAAGAGAAGAGACGAAAGAGAAGGCAGAAAGACAATTTGAACAGATTGTAGAAACTAGAAAATACACTATGGAAACTAGAAACTTTGAATAGAATATAGAAACTAAAACAAAAGGTTTAGAGTAAAACAAACGTACAGATTAGAACTAAACCCTCAAACCTACAGACACAGTTTAGCATAGGACGATTGAATAAAACCAACATAATGATCCCATTACAAATACAAGAATACGATCTTACTTTTTCAGATCAGGAATTTTCGGAACAGGAATCGCCCCCTTCTGCTCCACCAACCGCCCATACAACTCCGGCCGTCTGTGTCTCGAAAAATCAAACATCTTCTGCTTCCCACTAATGGTCTCGTCCAAATCAATGTCAGCATAAAGAATCTCATCGTCTTCCGTCTTGGCCTGCGCTAAAATCAACCCGTTTGGATCAACTATAAGCGACCCCCCAATCAACTCCTGCCCATCCTCTACCCCACACTTGGCCACAGACACCGCAAAGCACGAGTTGCAGTAAGCGTTCGATTTCGTGGACAAATCACTGTGGTACTGCCGCACCTCTTTCGTTTCCACCTTATTGAACAACGCCGTTCCATCTGCAGTGGTATTATACCCGTTAAAACAGAGCTCCATCCCCTGGAGAGCATAACACCGCCACGCCTCGGGCCATCTCCGGTCATTGCAGATCAACATGCCAAAAATCCCGTCGATCCAGTCGGCACACGTCCTAAACGCAGGAAACCCTAAATCTCCATACTCAAAGTACCGTTTTTCCAATTGCTGCCACTGGATGCCGGGGGTTGGCTCCACGAATCCGGGTAAGTGTGCCTTGCGGTACTTCTGCACCACTACACCCTTGTTGTCCACAAGCACGCAGGTGTTGAACCTGTGGCCGTCTTCGGTTAGCTCAGCGTATCCTAACACAAACCCACAGTCTCGTTCAATGGCGGCTTTGAACAACGGCTTGACGACTCCCGTGGAAATGTCGCCTTTCTCGAAGAACGAGTCGATCTCCTGCTGGTCCTCGATCAACCACCGGGGAAAGAACGTGGTCAATGCAAGTTCCGGGAACACTGCGAGTTTGGCCCCGTTATCGGCGGCCTCGTGCAAAAGATGTACCAATCTGGCAACGGTGTCGGTTTTGGCGGTGGCCCTTTGAATGGGTCCGAGCTGGACACCTGCAAGTTTGAACTGTCTGGCCATTGAAGTAAGAAGATTGGAAAGAATCTGGTGCAGGCTTTGTGCGCTGGAGGATGCTGGAACCCGTCTTATCGGGAATCTCGGATACGGTCAACTTCCTCCAGTTCCCCTTATCTCAGCGGAATGGCAACAAGGCGGAATGGCAACAAGACAGTGGAATGGCAGCTCACAACAAGACAGCGGAATGCGCCACGGAATTGAGCTAAAGTTTTGCAGCCGGAATACTTCCAATAATCTCCAATACTCTCAAAGCCACGCCGTACGACAACTCGTAGCCCATTCCCCCCGCTCCGTACGCGTGCACAACAGCACACCCGTCCACGGTCTCGAGTTCTATACGGGACCCCCCTTCTCTTGCCGGACGGAATCCAACATTGATGTTACGCACGTCCAATTGTCCGTTTATGAACAATTCTGGATAAAGCACTTTAGCCCTCGCAATAATGCTCTGGGTGTCCTCCAGCTTGGGAGTCGTTGTAGTGTCATTGACCTGCTTGGTGCCTCCAAGAATCAAGCCCCCGTCCAAAGGCCGGGGAATCACAAACGTCCATTTTCCGTCCTTTGACTGGTGCGTAATTGTCTGTTTGAGATAAGGGCAGTTGGGCGGGGCTCTGACAAGCAACGTTTGGCCTCTGATCCCGAAACTCTGGGGATCGTAGCCCCCATGGTACTGCAAGCCCCTGCCACTGCAATTGACAATCACAGACCCCGAAAACTTGAGTTTGACCTGTTTCAAACTTTCAAGGTCCATGCGCTCGAACCGGACTCCGTACCTGAAAATAAGCTTATTTTGAAGGTACTTGATGTAGTGGGGCGAATTCACCACCCATGTAGTGTACTTGGTGCCCAACACACACCCTTCTGGTAGCAGCAGTTGTGGCAAAACCTCAAACCCGTCCATTTCTTCCTTATAGCCTTTAGCAATAGTGCTATAGTACTGATCTGGCGCTTCAAAGAACTCCTGACCTTCCACAAACCGGACCGACGACTCCGGCTCCTCCACACTCAACCTCTTGAAGTACTGCTGCGTGACGCGGGTCATCTGCAGCTCTCTGGCCTCCGATTCTGACTTACTGGGAAACGGTCTAAAATGAGCTCCAGCCCATGGAGAAGTGTATTCTGACGTCAAGGGATCGGTGGGGAAGTGCTTGGCTACCACCGTCACATCGTATCCTTTTTCACAAAGCACCAATGCCGCAGAAAGGCCTATAACCCCTGCTCCAACAACTGTTACTTTTGGCATAAGAAGAAAGAGTTGTATGATTTCTGAAAAATATTTTGCCGGTTTTCGCGCCGACGTTTACCGCCATCTACCGTCAGATGTTGCCAGTACCGGGTACCGTGCCGTTACCGGCCATTGCTGCAAATTATTTCAATTTATCTCCCATTAATATAAATAACTATAAATACCTACCATTCCTGTGTCTTGAGACCGTACTTGCTCTTCTTGGCCCCCTTGATGGGTTTGATCAACTTGGACCCTCCTTCCAAGAAACTGTAAATATCTCTTCTTAATTCTTCGTACTTGACAATGAATTCTTCTTTTTGTAACGTCAAGCCGATATCGTCTAATCCGTTGACCAAACAGTGCTTTCTAAACTCTTCGATTTCAAAGTTGGCAATCAAAACCTCGTCAGTTTCCCCGTTTCTAATTTCCTGTTTAGGTAAATCGACCGTCAATGGTTTACCGGCTTTGGCAAGTGGGTATAACTTAGAAAGAATATCTTCTTGAGGAATTCTGATGGGCAACAATCCGTTCTTACACGAATTGTTGTAGAAAATATCTCCAAAAGAGGGTGCAATCATACACTTGATTCCGAAATCTTTCAAGGCCCATGGAGCGTGTTCTCTGGAAGAACCACAACCGAAATTGTCACCAGTGACTAACAAAATATCAGCATTACGGTATGGTTCCACGTTCAAGACGAAATCCGTTTCCACATCCTTTCCATCTTCACCTTTGACGAATCTAGACTCGTAAAACAACCCAGCACTTAATCCCGTACGTTTAATGGTCTTTAAAAACTGTTTGGGAATGATGGCATCGGTGTCCACGTTGGCCTTGTCCAATGGGGCAGTAATTCCCGTAAGAACTGTGAATTTGTCCATGGCAGCGGCCGGCACAACTGCAGTCACCTCTTCCGTCTTGTGTTTCTTGTTTTCAGGCTCCTGAGGAATATCGTTGAGCTGTTCTTCCACGGCATCGGAGTCGCTTTCAATGGCCTGTTTCTCGTGCTCGTAAACAGCGGCCTGCAACTCTTTGTCTTCGTTTTCGCCAATGACCACCGCTGGCTCGTCAACGTCAACGTAGTCAAATTCACGAATATCGGTGAAATGTCCTTTGATGGCAGCAGCAGCGGCCATGGCTGGAGACATCAAGTGGGTTCTGGATCTGGCACCTTGACGACCTTCGAAATTTCTGTTGGAAGTAGAAGCACATCTTTCTTCGGGATCTAAGATATCGGGGTTCATACCCAAGCACATAGAGCATCCAGCCTCTCTCCACTTGAACCCGGCGGCTTCAAAGATTTTATCTAAACCTTCCTTTTCCGCTTGAGTCTTGATTAATCCCGATCCCGGCACAATTAACACTTCTTTGACGTTGTCGGCTTTCTTGTGGCCCTTGGCAACCTTAGCAGCAGCCCTCAAGTCCTCGATTCTGGAGTTGGTACAAGAACCAATGAAAGCTTTGTCGATTTTGATTTCCTGTAATGGAGTGTTTGGAGTTAACCCCTGGTATTTCAAAGCTCTTTCCATACCGGACTTTTTGATGGGATCTTCGACCTTTGCGGGATCGGGAACAGATGCCGTAATAGGCAATGCGTCTTGCGGAGAGTTACCCCAGGTAATAGTGGGAACAATATCACTGGCTTTGATGATGATGTCGTGGTCGAAATGGGCTCCTTCGTCGGAGTGTAAAGTCTTCCAGTACTTAACGGCTTTATCCCATTCAGCCCCTTTTGGAGCCAATGGCCGGCCCTTGATGTACTCGAAAGTGATTTCGTCTGGTTGAATCATACCGGCCCGCGCACCGGCCTCGATGGCCATGTTGCAAATGGACATTCTAGCTTCCATCGATAAGTTTTCAATGGCCTTACCACAGAATTCAAGCACACATCCAGTACCACCAGCAGTACCGATAACACCAATCACGTGTAAAACCAAATCCTTTGACGTGATACCTTCAGACAAGTCTCCGTCAATGAAAATTCTCATATTCTTCGATTTGGCTTGGATAATGGTCTGGGTGGCTAACACATGCTCCACCTCTGAAGTTCCAATACCAAAAGCTAAGGATCCGAAAGCTCCATGTGTAGAAGTGTGGGAGTCCCCGCACACCACAGTTGTACCGGGCAAAGTAAATCCCTGTTCAGGGCCGACAATATGCACAATCCCTTGTCTTTCGTCGGACATACCGAAATAGGTAACGTTAAAATCCTTGACGTTTTGTTCTAAAGTTTTCACTTGTAACTTTGAGTCTTCCTGTTCTATGAAAGTGTCGATATCTTTGAAATTGGTTCTGGGAGTCGTGGGAATATTGTGATCCACCGTGGCTAAAGTACAGTCCTTTCTTCTGACTTGTCTGCCGGCGTTTTTAAGACCTTCAAAGGCTTGTGGCGAAGTGACTTCGTGGACTAAATGTCTGTCGATGTAAAGAAGGTACGATCCAGACTCATCTTTGTGGACTATATGGTTTTCAAACACCTTGTCGTATAATGTTTTAGCGGCGTTAGTCATGATTGTTGGTTAAATCAACAAAAAGTGGGAATTATCTGATTATATAGTTTTTCATGGTTGACCAAAAAAGGAATGTAATTTTCGCCGGTAGCGGACCGGAGCGGTTTTTCAATGATTCATCTGGTGCGGAGGTACGGAACAAATAACGGCCAATGAGAGATGTCAAATTTGTAAGACAGGGGGTAAAGTTGCTGGAGGGGCGCGTGTGAGCAGTGGTCGGGGTGGTGGGTGAATAGTTGCACGAGGAAAGACGCAATGGAGGGCCAGAAGAGTTTATAGAAGACCGGAAACGCCATAAGTTCGGCAACAGCAAGTTTTGAACAGTTTAGATGTCCACAAATGCAAAAGATCCCTACACCAGACGTTTACAAAAGGGTTAGATGTCCACAAATACAACAGATCCCTACACCAGGAGTTGAAACCTCCGGACACCAGAACCGCTGGATGTCCACAAATACAACAGATCCCTACACCAGGAGTTGAAACCTCCGGACACCAGAACCGCTGGATGTCCACAAATACAACAGATCCCTACACCAGGAGTTGAAACCTCCGGACACCAGAACCGCTGGATGTCCACAAACACAAAAGATCCCTACACCAAAAATCACTATTAGCCCTTTCGTAAACGTCTGGTGTAGGGATCTTTTGTGTTTGTGGAGCCGTTGATAAAGCAAAGGGTGAGTCTGGAGTTCCGTTCAACTGCAAGTTTCTACTTGCTTTGCTATATTAGCTTCTGCTAGTGATTTAAAATCAGGATCAAAAAAGCTAAATAATTGAGGTTCTAATTTTGGCTGCAAAGTAATGTGCGAAAATCGTAATTCAACAAAAACGATCGATCAAGGCGGGTGAAAGACCGAATGCTGCAGCTAGTACATCCACATAATCTTTCTGTATAAAAGAAGATCTTTTTTTTGTTCTTTACAAATTGGAAACACCCTCAAACAGTAGTGACAATGGTATCGGCTGCAGACTTATCGGATGACGTCCTAGGCCAGGTCATTGAACTTCTCCCCA
Organism: Yamadazyma sp. yHKS699; assembly: GCA_030580295.1. Lineage (NCBI taxonomy): Eukaryota > Fungi > Ascomycota > Pichiomycetes > Serinales > Debaryomycetaceae > Yamadazyma > Yamadazyma sp. yHKS699. The sequence continues at coordinate 68,518 of JAKTSQ010000044.1, forward strand.
ACCACATTATCTACCTGTTGCTTAAATCGGAAACTTGGTCGAAATTGGCTCACTCCATCTTCTACAAAAATGTGTTTATTGAAGACCAGCAAGAAATCGACATGGATCAGTTGAGGAACAATTACGACACCACACCTAATGTCACTCATGTCGGCGATTCCACCAGGGTGTTCAGCAGTGCTATGGAACTTCTTTTCTTCTACAACCCCTTTACGAGCCCCATACCCTCAGTTATCACGGAATACAGGACCTCAAAGAACTCCAACAAGTAAAACTCTTGCACAAGTTCAAACACTTCCGGTGCTTGAG
>JAKTSQ010000045.1:0-67279 GCA_030580295.1 Yamadazyma sp. yHKS699
AGCAAGAAATCGACATGGATCAGTTGAGGAACAATTACGACACCACACCTAATGTTACTTCTAACGGCGATTCCACCAGGGTGTTCAGCAGTGTTAAGGAGTTTCTTTTCTTCTACAAGCTGCATCCCCTTTACGAGCCCCATACCCTCAGTTATCACAGAATACAGGACCTCGAAGAACTCCAACAAGTAAAACTCTTGCACAAGTTCAAACACTTCCGGTGCTTGAGTGTCCAATACACAGAAGTGGATTTCGATATCACACACTTGAATCACAAGCATTTCAGAACCAAAGACTCGCTGAAAGTGCCAGATACTGTGGAAGAGTTGGTTCTTTGCCAGTGTTCTCCACTGAAACCGATGTCTTCTGTCAAAGCACTTAGGCATATAGTGGAAGAAGGCAATGGGCATGACTACAACCTCTTTCCCAATCTAGAAGAGTTGACTTTGGAGGAGAAGGTACCCCAAGATATGCAATTGAATCTCCCTTCATTGAAGAGATTGACTATGAATCAATGAAGTGCTAATTTATCCCGTTTGACGAACCTGGAGTATGCCTGTTTAACCTTGAAGAGAGCTGATTCCGTGGGATATACGTTCCGTTGCACGTTTATTCTACCGGATAACTTGCAGCATCTTGAACTACGCGTACGTGATGAACCGTAGTAGAATTTGTCTAGGAGAGATCCTGTTCCCGTCCTCCCTCGAGACAATAGGAATATTCGGGTTTAGCCAAAACAATCTGTGCCGCTTACCATTAAACAGGCTATTAGACTTACGGAAAGTGGAAATACCTACAGTTGCAGTGAGAAATAGAAAGTTCAGTCACTTGACAAAGCTATCCAGGTTGGTGTACAACAATAACTTGTACTCATTGGACTTGCCCCAAAATTTAAAGTCTCTTGAGTTGGACGATAACTGCCACCTCAAGCACCAGTTGGCCTTTAATTATCACAAGGAACATTACCACACAAGCTAAGTACGCCCAAAATACAACGAATTGAAGGTGCGTCTGTCCTTGCGGAACCTCGTGTTGCATAATACCTGTTTTGGCACAATTTCTGGCGGTGAATACTTGCAAAGCCTAGACTTGTTAAACATCAAAGTGCCAGAACGGTTACTGTTGTCAAAGTTGACACATTTGAAAGCGTTCCTGTTACGAAAGATGAGATCTGAGGTTTCTATGTTACCAGAAGTGCCGGAGTTGCCGTCGTCGTTGCAAATCTTGCGTCTTGAAGGCTCTCATTTTCTGAATGCTTTGGTGTGTCCGAAGGAATTGAGATACCTATAAGTCAGGAAATGTTTGTTTAATTATAACCCCATCGTATTAAACGACCTTCTTGAAGTTTTATACCTTAAAAGGACGTCTATGTACAGCTCAAAGATGTTTGGTGGGGTGGGGAAACACATACAGGTAATTGTCATGCAAAAATGTGATTTATATGAATTTGCAGCCGACTTCAGATCTACTAATTTGCAGCGTTTCTGTTTGGAAGGTTGTACGTTTGAGTGTAAGAGACTAAGCTATCCAAGGGGTTCGAAGACCTTGAGGTTGCGGAACTGCAAGTATGAGTATACGCCTATAACAGACTGGCTTGACATCTCTCTGTGTGAGGAAATTTGTCAATTCGACTGTGGTTATCCAAAAGAAGATTTTGAGACCATGCAGGAGATGGTGTTAGAACAAGGGGAAGATGGTGCCAGAATATGTCAGAACTGTTGACGAGGCTAGGTATGACATGGTAAAGTGGTTAGTGTCGTAAAGTCATAAATATAGCAGATGCACCAGCGTTCACAGCCTCGAAACTGCCCACTTTAGTATATAAATGATTCTAAAAATTATGGCAGTAAAACAAATAATTGAAAATAATATTAATAGATGTTGCAGAAGAATACAACATATTAATTTCGGTGTTGAAAAAGGTGAAAAATGTGTGTATCTGGCAGGCCGTTGGCTCTTCTCTACTTAATAAGCTCCAACCTCCAGCGATCCTCCCTGTCTTCTAGTTTGGTGTCATTTTCGATTTGGTGTCACGTGTGTGGCACGTGATCTTTTCTCTGTCGCATTCTTACATAATCACACCTGCCGGTTACGTAATCAGGTCCTCAGTACCGCGATCAACCAAAGATTCACTAATACACCCCAGGATCAACACGTTCGGAAACCCCGGCACTGCAAACACGATCCCCTCACACACCGGTACCGGCGCAACTTCCACAAGACCACAAACACAAAAGTGCCACCACAAAGCGCGTACAACAACGCGTATTTGACCCACACAAGCTTCGCCGTTGAACTTCTGCTCCACAATGTTGCCTCCAGGAAGCAGAAGCTCCAAGATCAAGCCCCCCAGAAAGTCACTCACCAACCCCACTGCGTCTGTGCAGCCGTTTGACTTTGAAAAATCATGGAACACGCTTTCCAATGCCATTATTCAGATCCAAAATAAGAACGTTTCCAATTTATCGTATGAAACGTTATACAGAACGGCGTATACGTTGGTGTTGCACAAATGCGGCAACAGGTTGTATGAAAACATCACGGAGTTGATAAAGACCCATTTATTGGCCCGAAGAGCCCAGTTGTTGGCGATTTTTAACGACTCGTTTATGAACGTTGAAGAAGAGTTTATCAAGACGGCTTTGAGCGAATGGAACGAGCATCTCCAGGCCATGAAGTTCATCAGTGACGTGTTGATGTACTTGAACCGGGTGTACATAAAAGAACAGAGCAAGCTCTTGATTTACGACTTGGGAATCAAGCTTTTTAAAGACTATGTCATTAAGTATAACGACAACGAGGTGGGAGGCAAGATTATCGAGATTTTGATGAGTGAAATCCACAAGAACCGGAACGGCGAGATGATCTTGACCAAAATGTACATCACCAACATCATCAGCATGTTTGAAATGTTGCATGAAGAAAATGGACTCACGGACTTGAATGTCGTGGAAAACTACTACCAGAAGTACTTTGAGCCGGTGTTTTTGGCCAGATCTGAAACCTACTTCCACGAATTGATATCTCAGTACTTGAGCTACGAAAGCAGCTTGAAATACTTGGTGGAAACCAACCAGTTTTTGACGGACGAAGCCAACAGGATCGATTTCTACCTTCCAGAATCCACGGTGCCGAAGTTGCTCAACCTCATGAACAACGTGCTTATCAAAGGGCAGCTCGACACCACCATCACCATGAGCGACGGGTTGGGCTACTGGATCGCGTCCATTAAGCTGGACATCATTTCCTCCAATACCAACACCAATCCCAATCTATTGACGTATTTGAAGATCTTGTACGACTTGAACCACCGCATTGACGAGAATTGCGAGTTGTTGAAGCTCCGGTTGAAGGATATCATCATCAGAGAGGGCCGCCAGTTCCCGGCGTTGGTTAAGAGCCATCTTGCATCCACCGAAAAAGCACCATCGAAGCCCCAAGCCAGAAAACCCACCAGCATCACATCCCCGCCGTTCGCTACCAAGTGGATCGACTCGATGTTGGAGTACAAGTGCCGACTCAGCCAGCTTGTGAAAGACGCCTTCAATCACGACTATTCCATGGAACAGTACATTGGCACCGCTATTCAGGAGTCTATCAACTTCAGTGCCAAAGCCAAGAAGACCCCCGATCCGTCGGCCATCATAGTCAACCCCTCAGAGCTTCTTTCCATCTACATGGACCACAGCATCAAGCAGTTCCTAAAGTCGTCCACCGACAACTCGTTCACGGCCGTGGAAGAGTTCATCAACAAGTGCGTGCAGTTTTTGCGGTTCATCGTCGAAAAAGACACGTTTGAGGCGTACTACAAGAACCATTTCGCCAAGCGGTTCTTGACGTCCAAAGGGTTCAATTCCGGGGACTTTGACATTGAAGAGTTGGTGATTTCGAAGCTCAGTGAAGAAATGGGCACCATGTCCATGGACAGCATCATCAAGATGAATTTGGACATCAAGCAGTCCCGAGACATCACCAACGACTGGAAAACGTTCTTGGTGGAGCAAAAGCAAAAGAGCATCATTGACATGGACCTTAAGATCTGTAACGTGTCGTACTGGCCCAATTCCATGACCAAAGACTATAAGCAATTGTCTGGACAAGACGACACCAGTGGTTTCATCTGGCCTCGGCACCTCAAGCACACGATCCAGAAATTCGACCAGTTCTGGGCCATCGACAAGAAAAACCACAACAAGTCCATCTACTGGTGTCCCAAGTTCGGGTCCATGGACTTGAGAATTTCCTACCCGTCCCGGACCTATGATATCAATTTACCATCGTATGCCGGAGTTATCATGTTGTTGTTCGGGCCCAGCCACACCTTGGACGCCAACTCCACCACCGACGTGTTCAAGCACAAAAAGCGCCTCACCTACAGAGATATCCAGGAGTTGACACTTATCCCGGAACCGGAGCTCAAACGGCATTTGCAGTCGATTGCAGTGGCTTCCAGGCTGAGACTCTTGACCAAGACCCCCATGTCAAAAGACGTCAATGAGGACGACGTTTTTGAGTTGAACGACAAGTTCAAGTCTCCGTCAATGAAGGTCAAAGTGTTGACGGTTTCTGCTTCTTCTAACAAGCCCGGCAAGAACGACGAGCTCCAGGAGATTGAAAACTCCATCACCGACGGCCGGAAGCACGAGATCAACGCCGCCATCGTCAGGATCTTGAAATCTCGCCAGACCATAGGCCACACGGATCTTGTGACGGAAATCATTCGACAGTTGCAAAATCGGTTTCTTCCTAATAATGCGGTTATCAAGCGGCACCTCGAGGATTTGATCGAAAAGGAGTACTTGAAGAGGGACGAGGCGAACAGGAACGTGTACCACTACATTGCATAGAACACTGTATTGCATAGAACACTATACTGCATAGAAGGGCCACAGACATTTATTCATAGGTTTATAGGATTATATTGGTCGTGCGGAAACCGCTTTTCTGCGACTTTGCGACTGAACTGTCTGAGTAAAAATTAGAAAATACATAACACATAAAACATGTCTGCCAACGATATATTGGACGTGTTAAACATCCAGCGGGACCCCTCTGGCCAGCCCTCGAAGAAGAAGGCCAAGACGTCAGACCAGGCCCGTCAGACCGGCATGGCTCGTGAATTGTACAATCTTTTGGGCCCCAACACGCCGCCAGTGAATTTGCCGGCTTCTTCTGGCGCCAGAGACAAATGGAAGGCCAAGGCCACTCCGTGGACGCGCCAGGAGTTCCATCCATCCTCTGATGGCACGGGGGTGTCTTTGTACCATTGGGTTCGGGGGTCCAAGGAGTTATTGGAACAGGAATCCAACAAAAACCAGGCCTACTTTTTTTCCAAGTTCAACACCAACGTGGACCTCCCAGCGCTTGTGGACGAGCCCACATACGACAAGTATATGGAGGAGATCAACGAGAATATCCAGCGGGTACGCGAGATCCAGAAACAGAGAGATGCCGAAAGAAAGAAGAGAGAACAGGAGAAACTACGTGAAAAAGAGGAGCGAGAAAAGGAGGAACGAGAGAAAGATTCTGAGTCCAAATCAGAAGCCAGTGGTGTGAGTGGCGATGGGAGTGATGGTGCTGAAGAAGACGATAAACCTTCCTCCAAAAGTGTGTCAGCGTTGGCACCAGTGGAGGAAACCGAAGAAGATAAAGAAGAAGCAGTTCCTGAGAACTGGAGTTACGAGGAAACCACATACTTGTTTGAATTGTGCGGTGCTTTTGAGCTCAAATGGCATATCATATATGATAGGTACGATTTTGGAATCAGCCGAACCCTCGAGGATATAAAGGACCACTTTTATCGAATATGCAAATGCATTTACGCCGATGACGCTAACGGAAACCCCAGCTTGATAGAGGCTCTCGGCAGCTTTTCAAAGGCCAGAGAATCAGAGAGAAAACAGTATTTGGAGAGACTCTTGAAGAGAACTCCTGCAGAAATAGCAGAAGAGGAGTCTTTGGTCATTGAGGCTAGACGGTTCGAATTGGCTGCAAAGAAAATGCTCATGGAACGGTCTAATTTGTTGACATTATTGGATTCGCCCCAAACTTCCCAGTCGGTTCAACAGTATCAATCCTCACAAGGGTTGACGACATTGTACAATAATTTGATGATCATGGACAAAAACCAGAAGAAACGACAAAACCAAAACCAGGCCATCAACAGCCATGAGCCCATTCCCCCGCCAATTCCTTTGGCGGCTTCCTCTTCCATACGTAAAGAAAGAAGCTTCCAAACACATTTGCAGCAGTACCTTTCGAGTTTGGTGAAACAGAACCAGGCCCAATCTCAAAACAAAAATGAGCTTTCTGCGGTTCAGAAATTGCTAATGAAACGGTTGACAAGCAAGGAAGAAGAGGCTTTTGGGCTTCATTATCATGCAAATGAAAAGTTGACTCCTGGTGTGACGCTTCGGTCGGCCCAGAGACTTCCCGGTTTACAACAGAGACAGTCTGTTCTCAAATCTGTCACTAGTATTTTCACAGAGTTGGATATTCCTACTGCTGGCGGAACGACATGGAGACCAGGTATGCCCACCAGAAAAACCATGGCCAAGTATGATGAGTTGCTTAGAGCAGTGGTAGCACTTTTGGACGTTAAGAGAGGACGGGACAAGTTGGAGGCAGAGATCCAATTAATCAGGAGTCAAAAGGGGCTTCAATAAAAGTTGAATATTACTGTACATAAACGATTTATAAAGTACATGATCAGAAACTGAGCTCAAACTCCAATGTGTCGCTGGATAGCTTCTTTTCCATCAAAAGTCTTAATTCTCCAATGTGCTCTTCGGGATCTTGCTCTTCGAACCCCAGCATCCGTGTTTCCACTACGTTGAGTAGTTCCTGCTTATTGCTGGAAATGTCATGAATTTTGTACGAGGAGTATGCACACTCTAAGTCGGTTATTTTCTGGGAGCTGGGCAATACAAAGTCTAATAATTGTCGCTCGATCACCTCCACAACAAACTTCTGGTCTTTATAGCCTTCATAGATAAAGAAAGCCCTCTTCAAAATCTCATACGTCTGGCAGATGGATTTCAATTGATAGCTGATAATGGCACTGGAGAACCAGGTCGCCCACTTCGAGAAGCACAACGCAGTCATGTCCATCAACAGCAATAGAAACCGGGCAAATTCTCGACTGTGGATGTCCACCTGGAACGTTTCAAGCTTATGGGCAAAGTAGTCCAAAAGAATCGAGATCACCATCCAAAACTCGTATTGGTGGTTAACAACACATCGCATATAGATGCTGGTCAAGTGGAAAATGCAGTCGTAGCCTTCGGGGTCGGTGTACTGGTCCAAAACTATGAACACATCCTTTTCGTACAAAATACTGGAAACGAACTCTTTATGAAGAAACGACAATTTTCCTATCTGGGACAAGCTCTTCCATTTCATTTGGTTGGATGTGACTGGAGTAATGTCCAATTTGTTGGCCAATTCCTGATACAAGTCCAGATCCACCACATACTCTCCAGCATGCAGCTGAACAAACTCAAGAAGCTTTTTACAAAAGCCAACATACGATGAAGATTTGAAATACTTGTCGTACTCCTCATTTAAGCTCCTGAGAAACGATACAAGCAAGTTCGTCTTTGTGTGGCCCAGACTGGGGTACGATATCACGTTCGACAACACAGTAAGGGTGATTTGGATTCTGTTGGTGCTCACTTCTAGCTCAGACAAGTGTTTGTTCAAATGGATCTTTTTGAAGTCCACGACAAAGCTCTTGGTTCGCCGAAGTGAGTTCATCAAGTTCACCACATACTTGGAAGTGTGGAACTTTGCAATTTGTTTCAACAACGTTTCAATTATCATATCCTTATGCTGATCAAGATCATCAAACTCCAAGATATTACAAAACAAGTCCAACACGAACATCTCTCTCAGGTACGAGTTTCCAATGTACGGGAAGTCTTGGTAGATGATTTTGTTCCAGTTCGGATCCACTGCTGAAGACAACGACACCCACACTTTGAAACATTGCTCAACCAATCCGATGAGTCGACTTTCTCTGATTCGTGTTTTCATGGGAAATCCACCCATTCTGTGGCTGGTAATGGCCCTTACGTTTTCAATAATCTTCTTCAACAAGTCCTGGTCCGGTTGTGATAATAACGGTTTATTCTCAAGAATGACTTTCGAAGCAATAGCAATCAATTCAAAGACCCTGTTGGCCACATCGTCGTGTAAATTTTTAAGCTGAATTCCACTCATTACTCTGAAAAAGTCCAACACGGTTCTATGGTCTGGTTTGTCAAACTCGCCTAGTTTGAAGCATTGTTTTAGGCACACGGACATTTGCACCAACACCTTGGAAATGCCTGGGACATGGAAATATAGCTGGGAACTGGTTTCTAGCATGTTTCGAAGAGGGTCCAATGGAAGCGGTTTGCCCTTTGAGTTTAGTATGTCACAATAAGTTCGAAGCCCCTTTATAGCCAACAGGTACACCTCTATATTGTTTGATTCTAGAATCAGATCTACCAAGCTGTTGACTTGATTGTTCTGGTTTAAAGATGTCATTTGGCTCAACAACGTAATGAAGTTGAACCGATTGACAAATGCATTTTGGTGCTTCTTGGAGTTTTGGTACTGATAATGGCTGGAAATCAACAATTTGGTAGCCAATCTTTTGCTGGATACAACATCCAGAAGCGACGAGATGTAGTGGTACAAGAATCCCATAAAGCACTCGAAAAAGGTGGTGCTTGGGATATCATTGAATGTGTATATCTTGGAAAGTGTGGTGATTGAAGACCCTTCATCGTCAAAGTTGAAGAATCTCCTTTTGGTGATTGTGGAATAAAGCTGGAGAATTAGCTTCTCTTCAAGGGGCCACGACTTCCGTTGGTTTAAAAGAAAACAGATATCAAGATAATCCTTATAGAACCCACTTGTATCGATTTCCTGGGCCAAAGCGTACAACGCATAGAATGGAGACCAATCGTACAGTTTGGCGTCTATATTGTTGGCCACATAGAACAAGCCCTCCATGTACAGATGTAGACCTTCTCTGGGCAATTTGGGGATCTGGCTCGTTATGGTTGACCAAAAGAACTTTGAATCAAAAGACAATATCTGCCAAACAAAATGGAACGGCCGATCAACTAGCGCAAGGCTTTCAAACTCTATGGCGGAATTGACCTCGTTGAACAAATCGTACCAGAAAACCCCGGCTATATCAAGAAAGGTATCTTCCTGGTGTTTAGAGACACCTGGTCGCTGGTGTAATTGAAAGAATATGAAACTCAAACAGACCACTAGTGCCAAAAGTGTCAATTTATCTGAGCACTGGTGTCTCGAAACCCTCTTTGCAATATTCTTCAATGATCTGGTTTCAATCTCCAGCGGCATCTCCTGTGCCGAGAGATACCACTTGATCAAGACCTTGATGGCTTCTATACTCTCCCCACATAAGGGGTTATCAAAATCATCTGTGGCTGTGAGTTTCGCTACTTTGACAAGCAAATGCTGAGCCTGTAAACGAGACTCGTTCTTGGCCACCATACTGAAAGCAAACCGCTGGCCGTTTAGTATCACGGTTAACGGGGACGAGACACCCATTGGCGTATATCCATCTTTTAGTGAACTGAGCATTGACACATCAATATCGATCAACGGCGCTGCAGAAACATCAATAACGTTCCGGTTCAGGGTTTGGTTCGTGTGGTGTCTGACAAACTTGCTTGTGCTTTCGACTTCAAAAACGGGGGTGAAGATAAGGGGGTTCTTCCTGTACCGTGAAGATATAGGAAGTTCATAATGCTGGGGATGCTTTTTCTTGTCGTCTTTCTTTTGCTCTTTCGTTTGGTCTTTCTCGTGGTCGTCGTGTGCTTGGGGATGTGGGTGGGAATGTGGTTCTGTTTGAGGTATTGGGTTCAACGTAATCACATTTTTGGAAACATTTAATCGACTCTGGTGTGACTTTTGTCTCTTGTTGTACAGGTTGTGTCGAGCAGGTGGTCGTTTGGAGGCTCTGAGGCTTTTCTTGGGTAAAGCGGTAGTATGTTTCTTCCTGGGATTTCTTCTTTTGGTGGTTGAGTGACGAGGCCTGATGAGATCGGGGTTGATTTCACTTGAATCAGGGAATGTGAGGGTTCTATCACGAACGGCGAGTGTTTTATCACGAACAGTGTGTGTGCTATCACGAAATGTCAGCCCTTGGCCAAACGGCGCTGTCTTATCACGAAACGTGCTAGTTTCCAATATGTCACGTATTGTCGCCTGTCTACCAACCGCCTCATGATCAAGCCTGTGCCCAAATAGATCCACCTCGGGTGCCTCTACTTCACTTTCGCTTTCTGTTTCCGAAACCAGGTAATAACTACCGTATTTTGCAGCAAATAGGTTTCCTGTAGACTCCACCAACTCCATATCATTACTTCGTTCTTGATTAGCATAAGAAATATACTCTGCCGCCGAAGGAACCTCATCCTCCATCTCTTCATCTGCCACTATTAGATCGTTATAAAGATCGCTCTCGCTTGAGAAGTTTCTCAGCTTACTACCATATTTCTTCATGGCCAACCCCTTCCGTTTCTCGACATCTCTTTTTTGAGGAGCTTTGGCCCGTTGCTGGCCTTTCCAGATTTCCAATCTTTTGGCAGATTCCGGTAGTACTCCCTTCAACACCGTTTTCCGCTTCCTTTCCCGACCGCCTACTCGCACAACTACATCATCTTGCAGAGTAGCGTATGTTGCCTCTTCCGGCACAGGGCGGGTATGTGCGTCCAACCCCAAACCGTCCAAACCGTCCAAAGACGAGTCTGAGGCATCGTCTGAGGTATTGTTCTCGTCGGAGCCATTATTCTCGTCGGAGTCGTTCACAAAAGCGTGCTTGTGCCGTATGTTGATAATGGAGTCGTCAGAGTCGTACTCGCTGTCGGAAAACACCCCTTCCAATATCTTGTGGTTCGGCCCTGACACAACATCTTGTGACATTTCAGCAGCATTGGGGTCCACTTGCGACAGAGACCCGTTCATGGCATTCGGATTCGTCCGTCCCAAAAACCGGAAGAAACTCTTACACTTGTACCGTTCTTCTCTGGGGTACCTGGTCTTCAACTTCAAGTATCTCTGGTTCAAGAATTTCAACATGCCTTCGATATCCTGGTTGTCTTCGTAGATGTCGTTGAGGTAGTCGATACTGGCGAGGTCCAACCAGTGGGCCTGGTCTGCCAAGTACGGATGTGTGCTGGCGAAGTTCCTCTTTCTGAGTCCACGTCTTGTGGACTGGAACGTCAGCAACGGCTGGATTGTCAGCAACGCGTGCTGGATTTCTGCTTGTTCTGAGGTGTGTTTTGGTTGTGATGTGTGTTCCGGTTGTGATGTGTGTTCTGGTTGTCCTGCTTTTGTGTGTTCTGGTTCTTCTGGTTCTTCTGGTTCTTCTGGTTCTTCTGGTTCTTCTGGTTCTTCAAGTTCTTCTGGTTCTTCTGATGGTCCTAGATCTAGTCTATACGCAAATAACTTATCTACCACGTTTTGGCGGGCGTCCGGCGGCAATCGTAGTAGCCTCTGTCGCACCTTCTGCAACGACACAAGCAGCGCCGGCATCGGCTCGAATTCTGCTTCAGAATCGGAGATGTGATCTATCATATGGCATACTGTTTAGATCTCTAGTGATGCGACACGCTATATCGCATTGTGGTCACGTGATGTGTTTTTTAAGTGCAGTAATATATATTATGACTTATGCAGTACGTAACTGTCAACAGAGATACCCTGGTGTTGATAATGCAGTGATAATGCAGTGATCATGCAGTGATCATAATGCAACTCAGCTTCTTGTTTGAAGCCGTGAACTAAACTAGACTTAACTTGGCCTTTCTGGTCAAGTTAGGCGTATGGACCCAGCGTGAAGGTATAGGCTCCAAAATTTTCACTACCTCACACACGTTTAGTGCTCTAAAGTTTTAGTTCCTTTCCTGGCTGAGATCTAGTTAGGATCTTTGTTAACCCGATTTACTGTATGAAATAGTAAAATCTCGGGAAGTATCATTTCCGTTGGTGTCTCTGACCAAGATTCTGGTCCTTGTCGAAGAGTAACCGTCCTTCCTTTTGCTTGAAATCCGAAGCAGGCCTGAGGTTTACTTTAAAAGAAAATCATCGCATGATCAGACGAGATAAGATGCGGTCAAGCTCAGCGTAGAGACTTCTGATAGCAACGCAAAGCAGGTCATCTGATGAAAGATCTCCTTAATGAATGTCAATTTAACATCCTTGATTGTGCTGTTTCTTTTCATTGTGGGAAAACAATAATCGTCTTTGAATACGAGCTTCACATCACGTATTCAGTTATCATTCTCCTTTACATGTACCATGTAAGAAACTACCATCGATACTTGTTCCTCTGCAGTGAAATCATATTGTGCGTTATTTAACAACAGCTTATCATTAACGCATGACTGGCTGGCACCACTGTCTAAAGCATTTCCATTTCCATTTACAGAATAAGAAGGAACATTTGCATCTATCTGGCTATTTTGTTTTCCTGATGTATTAGCCTTATTGAAGGTCCCTTTTGGAGTAAAGTTCAGCCGTTTGTTTTGGAACTTACGGTTTTGGTTGTTATTTTGGTTGTAACCTTTTTGGTTGTTATTTTGGTTGTTGAATTTTCTCTTGTTGTTAGGTTTGTTAAATTTAGCCTCTTCTGATAACCTGAATTTGGATATTTCTGACATATCTTTAAGATTTTTTCAACCTTAATCTCGCTATCACTGCCTTCTGATTCTTTTTTAAAGTGATGCTTTAACCATTCCTGTAAGAAATTTTTCTGCTTTCGCCGGTGGGTAGGATCGTGATCCCCAAGACGGTAGATGCTTTCATATTGTCAATTATTTTTCGTAACTCTAGTGGCAAGCTGGCAAACTTGATACTTGCGTCGACTTGTCGCTTCGAGTTTGTGAAATAATCTTCTGCTTTCTCTGAAAAATATGTGTCTTTCTCTGAATCCAACCATTCTCTGATCGATTCCAAGTTTTCGAAATTTTTTAATCTTCTATCATTCAAACTTAATATTTCATTCACATTATCATCGATGTATTTAATCAACAATTTGGTTTTGGCTATATTGCCTCCAAACCAGTTAGACTTTTCAGGTTCATCCATCACCTCAATGATCGAATGTTTACCTAATCGTCTACAATTCAATAAGTCATTTACAGCAAAATAGTAAGCAGACATTAACTGGTCACTGTCAAGATTCTTCTTATCTTTCATTTTGTGTTCGATTTCTCCATTGATCCTGTTGAATAATGGAGATTCGATCACTGAACGTTGTTCTTCTGTGCTTAATGAATCAATTGAGCTGCTGTCAACTTCGATTCTGTCAACTTCGATTTTGTCAACTTCGATTTCGCTGAACATAATGTATAGCTTATGAGACTGTTAATGTGTCGGTAAGACCTCAAGCTTATGTAAGCTATACCCGTATAGTAATATCTATTATGGAACTTGAAGGTAGTAACTTGAAGATTAGTTTTTTCCGTGTGTTAACCACAAGTATCTTCTGGTTGGTACACACTGCCAAATATTAACTTGGTATATGCACGACACTGGCACCCGTACATAAGCGGCTGAATGTCGCCGTTACAACAACACCAATGACAACTTCTACGGAATCTGATACATCATATGAGATCCACAATCTACGACAAGAGGTCTAATCACTGCAATTGGAGGTCCAGAAGCTCCAGCTAGATGTCCAGAAGCTCCAGTCGCAGATTCGGGAATCTGGAAAGACTCACGAAACACGTCAATGCTTTTGCAAAAGATGTACAAAATGATGGAGGCTAGAGTAGCAAGGGAACAAGGGGGGACTGTGCCGGTCTCAAAATCGGGACGTAAGCTCCGCCCTCGACCTACAGCAAGTCCCGGACCTTGAACGCCACGGGTGCTTCGTCAAATTCCCCTGACGCCTGGTCAAATTCCCCTGACGCCTGGTCAAATTGCCCTGACGCCTCGTCAAATTGCCCTGACGCTTCCTCCGATTCCAGGGACGCCTGAATTCCCCATATATGTGGAGTCCGACAGTCCATCTGATTATGAACTGCACGACCCCGTGTTGAAGGAAAAAGATGTGCTGAAAGAGGACCGTGTGGCTGAAGACGCTGTGACGGAAGACGCCGTGAATGAAGACGCTGTGAACGAAGACGTGACGGAAGACGTGAATGAAGACGTGACTGAAGACGCTGTGAATGAAGACGTGACGGAAGACGCTATGAACGAAGACGAGTGGGTCAAAAGGCAGTATCATTTAATTGACACTTCCAAGGAACCATGCACCAAACTGCCTCTCTGTATTCCCACGCTATATCGGAATCGCTTCAAGAACAGATTTTCTGTTCTTTTGCTACTCCAGGAGTGGTACGGTGACTTGGAGATGGAAAATTTTGTGGAAACAGGGGCTGGATTCAAGAATAGTTGGAGATTAGGCCATAATAGTAAAACTCTCCATAAACACAATTCCATCATCCAGTTTGTCGAAGAGCTCGTGAACGATGCTACATTCCCTAGTATTTCAAGGTCGAGAGTGGGTCAGTTGTTGGATGCATATATCAGATTAGAAGATGTCACCTTCGACAAATTCGTGCGGATAGTGAAGACTGGCGAGAAAAATAAGCTCAGACATAAGTTGATCGAATATAGCCAGGATCCGACTTTTTATCAGGACAACGGTCCTGTTCTTGAAACCAGATTCAAACGGAAAAGAAGACACGAGTCGACTCGAGCAGCTGTCCATCAATGAGATGGCATGAGCATAATAGTCACCAGGGACACACTAAAACATAGACATTACATGCTGCCCAAGAACAAGAGCAAGTCTGATGCAAGTATTATTCCAAAAGAAGTCTGGCCCAAAAAAAGACTGGTCCAAGTAGTATTCCCAAAGCGACCACTGCCATGATCCTGAAAGCTGGAATCCCATACTTTTCTGGCACCTCGAAGCGTTTGCATCAAGCTAGTCTAATAATAATGTGCCACATGTTCCAATTCTTCTGTTGTGGATGAAGTAGACCGAGGCTTATCTTTTCGTGTGACACATCAACTACAACTTCTCTTCTTCCCTTCTTTTCAATTGTAGCCACCTCTCCTCTGCCTCCAGTATCCTCCCACTTTCCTATTCAAATTTGCGTGTCCCTACCATTCGCATCTATTTAAACCAACCCAGCAAAAAACTCACTCACCAATGGATAACAGAAGCTACTACAAGAAGCAGTCCATTTCCAAAGCCCGGAAGGGCCTCTTGCTCAAGGTCAAGAGCTTGGTGTCCTCTGTGTGGAGCAAAGACACCAGCTCCTCGTCGCCAGACGATATGGATCAAGATATCCCAGCCGAACCGCTGTCAAACAACAATCCACAAAAAACCACAAAAGAGCCCATTTCCACGCCCCAAACCAAACGCCGTGCGGTGGAAGGCGTCAACAAGACTCCCAATGTGTTGTTGTCGGAGTTTTTCCAAGAAAAAGGCGACAAACCGTTGACGCCTATTGAATACGAAGGAGTGATGTCGCTTCTCACACAATCACAGAAGAAGGCCAAGAACGGGGTCATGTCACCGCTTATGCCCGGCACGTTCACGAGGTACGACAGTCCTATCAAATCTCCTGCCAAGGGGGACAACCAGATTGTGGAATCAACGCCATCTCGTCAGAAACTATTAAGAAGTGGGGCCAGTAATGAGGACGATACCTCTGTGTTTGCCACTCCTGAATACAAGCCCAGTTACCCGGCCATGTCTGCCAACAGTTCTATAAGAAGAAGTGTGCCTTCGGTGAAAAGAGTGTACCAGTTTTCGGGTCTACCATCGCCATACAGAACTAAAATCAAGGCACCGCTTGTGCAAGCAAATAAAAGGGTGCAGCAGTTTTCTTCTGCTCTGAACGAAACCACCGACCTCTCTACAAAAGAAGGATCCAGGACCATCAACAAGGCGGCATCCACGTTGCTTTCGGTGTTGGAAGACTCCAAAAAGAGTAACGACTACCTCCAACAGTTCTCAAACCCATATATGGGCAAATCGTCCAAGCGAAACCCCTTGACGGCGGACGTGATCAATTCCACTATCATGTTTGATCAGTCAACTGATTTTCCTGATACCGTGTCGGGCACGAGTTCTGTGACTACTCCTGCAGGCGATACTGCGTCTGCTGCCACAGAAGCCGTTGCAGATGTCGCTGCTACAGAAGCTGTCAAACGAGTCGCCGCTACTGCTGTCTCGGCCTCCACGTCCGCTTCCACCCCTGGTGCTTCTGCCACTTCTGCAGCTGCTCCTTCTGGCGAGCCATTGGTGTCGAAACTCGCCAAACCTGCATCTACCGTCGCCAGCATCTTCGGCAGCTCCAGAGAAGGATCCAATGCATTGAACGAAACGTCTACACCCAGCGAAACGTCACACGTTTCGAAGCCGGAAACACAGACTCCTTTGTTTGGAAAACAAGAGAAGAAACCTTCTGCATTCGGTACAATCACCCCTTCGTTCGGCACCTTCAAACCCGAACCCAAACCAGAGCCCAAACCCGAACCCAAACCAGACAAAGCCACATTCACATTTTCTCAGGCTGCAAAATCCGCTCCTGCACCTACAACTGCTCCTGCACCCAAGTCTTCAATTACATCGGCTCCTGCACCCACACCCTTCGACTTCCCCACCGTCACCCCCAGGTACGTCACCCTCGACGACGCCAAAGTCCAGCAGTTCAAATCTCTATTCCCATTCACTGTATAATAAACAATGTAAAGTATAAAATCTCCAGTTGTCGCATCAAAAAAAAACTAAACGAGCCACTCTATGTCTGAACTAAACTCCATCCTTCTCATTGGCGGTGCCGGCTTCTTGGGCCTCCACTTGATCGAACAGTTCTCCAAACACTGTCCCTCCACCAAAATCCACGTTTTCGATATCCGTCCAATTCCAGCGCAGATTTCCACCTACTTCACATTTGATCAGAGCGAAATTGAATTCCACCAGGGAGACTTGACATCGCCCGAAGACGTGGCCAGAGCCATCAGGGCCTCGGAATGTGATGTGATTGTGCACTCGGCTTCTCCTATGCACGGCCTAGGCGACGCTATTTACCAGAAAGTGAACGTGGACGGTACTTTAAACCTCGTTGAAGTGGCCAAGAAATTGAACGTCAAGGCGTTGGTTTACACGTCGTCCGCTGGTGTTATTTTCAACGGCCAGGATATCAAGAATGGGAACGAGACTTGGCCGTACCCGGAGGTCCACATGGATGGATACAATCGGACCAAGGAGATTGCCGAAAGAGCAGTCATGGAAGCCAATGATCCAAACGGGTTATTGACGGTGTGCTTGAGACCGGCAGGGATCTTTGGGCCTGGTGATAGACAGCTCATTCCCGGTCTTAGGGATGTGGCACAGGCAGGCCAGTTCAAGTTTCAAATTGGCGACAATAACAACTTATTCGACTGGACGTTTGTAGGAAACGTTGCTGATAGCCATGTTTTGGCAGCCCAGAAGATATTGGGGTCTAGTGCCAGTTCAATTGCGGGAGAGACGTTCCTTATTACCAACGATGAGCCTTGTTATTTCTGGACTTTGGCCAGAGCCGTGTGGAAAGCAGATGGTTACGTTTCCAAGAAGAACATTGTGATAAATAAGCCCATTGGAATCTTGATTGGGTTCATAAGTCAGAACATTGCCAAACTTACCGGGAAAGAGGGTGGTTTGACTGTGTTTAGAGTGAAAATTTCCAATGCCTACCGTTACCATGATATCACCAAGGCCAAGACTTTGTTAGATTACAAGCCGGCTGTGAGTATCAAGGATGGAATCCGGTACACTTTGGATTGGATGAACGAGCTGAGAGCTTGATATATATTATCTAGACATCAATATTAACACAACATCAAAGTTGACATCACCAAAACTGCCGACAAACTCAATAAATACGCCATGTTTGTTTTGTATGTGTACGACACCGACTCAGCTACGGTTCCCGTAGCATTTAAGGTGGTATCAGCCACGTGAGTCTCTTGTGGCTTCTCTTCTGCCTCGTCTGCCTCTGGTGCTTCTGCTTCGGGCTCCTCTTCTATCTCCACAGGCAACTCCATTTGACTGTGGGATTTGGGCAAAAGTTTGGACTTCAACACCACGGAATCTCTCTCATCAGACTGCTTTGCTTCTAACAACTTTTGTGTTCGCTTGGGAAGTGTGTCGGTTTTCCTGAATGGAAGAGAACATGCGTTGATGTCATTCAAAGCTTGACAATCTTGGTACAACACCGTCAAAAAGTTGTTGGAGGGGTCTCCGGGACACAAATTGAAGCAGTCCTGATTCATGTTTTGAAGGGCACAGCACTCACATGCCAAATCATCGGCTTTGCACACATCGAGCTTCGTCAACACGTCATTGCAGCAAGTGGATAGTTTGATCAAATCTTGGGCTGAACACCTTTCGTGGGGACGTGGATGGGGATTACTGTAACTGCCGTACTCGGTAATCTTATCGCTTAAAGTAATACCCCATAATGATAATATCAACAATAAAAATAACATTTATTAGTTTGTGATTTTTGCAATCATTTATTTTTTGCAGTCTTTGTGAAAAATAAGATGGGAGAAATTTACACGAGATATTCAACTATTGTAAGTTTATTATTAGGATCTGATCTGTGAATCCAGCTATGAGGTCTGTTCTATTTATAGTGAGCCTCATTTTGACCCAGCCGTAGTCTGTCTTTAGATTTGTTTTATCCAGTCTTTCTTTATGTGCGTGTTTATCCAGTCTTTCTTTAGACTTGTTTTATCCAGTCTTCTTTATGATGTCTTTGTCCAGTCTTTCTTTATTCCTCTTTATCCAATCTTTATTGAGTCTTTCTTTATTCGTCTTTATCCACTCCTACCTTGTTCACTCTTACCTTGTCCAGTCTTACCTTGTATTTGTTTGCCCACTCCAATAACAATCTTTTTCGCTACCATAAATAGACACGACTACGTGCCAAGACGTGTCAATGTCAAACTCGAAAGGCTTTCTCAGGAGGCTTGTGTACAAACTTTCGTCAACTCCTTCTGCACGTGATCCACCTGGCTCAAAATACTATACTACTAAAACATCGCCTCCTTAACAGGCCCGGTGTATAAGACAGCAACTTAATTAGTCGACGTGCTATTTTTACTACATTCGTTTGGCCCGTGGTTACATACAGGCAAAATAGTCAACCCTGCATATAGGCCGAGGCTTTTAGAGCACTGGTTCCAAAACAGACAATTGCAACAGTGATCATGTCCTGCACACGTCAAACTGTACCAAATATAATTTTGATCTCTGGACTAGACCTGAAATCCTATTATTTAGTAGGGCCACAAACTTTGCTTATGTGTACACCCGTCTACATGTTTACATTATAGCCCCCATTGAAGCGTGTTTCGTGAAGGATCAAGACCACTTAGCTTTATAAATAGCCGACTGGTGCCTATATATAAATAGCTATTTCCACTTCTATTTCCCAAATTTCAACCATGTTGAACTTCCCATTCGTTTTATTATGCTTTTTAAGCTTTTTCAACTCCATATTTGCTGAAGACTTACCAGCCATTGAAGTTGTCGGCAACAAATTTTTTTATGCCAACAACGGGTCCCAATTTTTGATAAGAGGTATTGCGTACCAGGAAAACCCCCAGAACCAGTCCAGTGGTACCTCTTTGAAAATAAACGATCCTTTGGCCAACGCTGACACTTGCAAAAGAGACGTCAAATTATTCCAAGAGTCAAACACTAATGCCTTGAGAGTTTATGCCGTCAACACCAGTTTGAACCACGACGAGTGTATGAAGACTTTTGCAGATGCTGGTATTTACATCATTGCCGATTTGTCTGAACCAAGTTTGTCTATTAACAGAAACTCGCCAAACTGGAACCTCGATTTGTACGAAAGGTACACTGATGTAGTGGACATGTTTGCTAATTATAGCAATGTCTTGGGCTTTTTCGCTGGAAATGAAGTCACCAACAATAAGAGTAACACTGATGCTTCTGCCTTTGTTAAAGCCGCTGTCAGAGACACCAAAAAGTACATTTCCGACAAAAAGTATAGAAACATTCCTGTTGGATATTCTTCCAATGATGACGGAGATATCAGAGTTGCCATTGCCGACTACTTTGCTTGTGGAGACGAGGACGAAAGAGCTGACTTTTTTGGTATCAACATGTATGAATGGTGTGGAGATTCTTCGTTCAAGTCGTCTGGGTACTCTGCAAGGACCGAAGAGTACAAGAATCTTACAATTCCTGTGTTCTTTTCAGAATATGGCTGCAACGCTGAAAGACCCAGAAAGTTCAGCGAAATCGGCACCATTTACGGCAACGAAATGACCGATGTTTGGTCTGGTGGTATCGTTTACATGTATTTTGAAGAAGAGAACGAATACGGGTTGGTTTCGGTGGTCAATGATAATAGTGTCAAGCCGTTGCAAGACTTCTCATACTATTCGTCGGAAATGAACAACATCTCCCCCTCGTTGGCCAAATCTTCTGATGCTTCCAAGTCTGACTCCACTTTAGCATGCCCTGCATCGGCTGCAACATGGAAGGCTGCAAGTTCGTTACCCCCAACCCCAAATAAAGACCTTTGCGATTGTATTTCCAAGACTTTATCGTGTGTGGTTGCAGATGACGTTGATGAAAAAGATTACAGTGACTTGTATGGAGAAGCTTGTAAAAACGGTGGCTGTGACGATATTTCAAGCGACGGCACTAAAGGAAAGTATGGACAGTACTCTTTCTGCTCCGAGAAAGTGAAGTTATCCTATGTCTTAAACAAGTACTACAAGGACCAGAACGAAAATAAGTCTGCTTGTGACTTTGACGGTAAAGCCTCCATTAACAGTAACGCAAAGACAGACTCTACCTGTTCCAGTAAATCGTCCACCGCATCTGGTTCTAGTTCCGGTTCTGGTTCTTCTGGAAGTAGTGCTTCTGGTACTTCTGGAAGCGATTCCAAGTCTAGCAGTAGCAAAGCTTCGTCTGCTTCGGTCATGGGACGCTGGTCAATGGCTTCTTTGGCTGGATTGGCCATTGCATCCGCTTGTTTCGTTGTTGGTATTGGTTTCGTTGTGTTTGATTAAATAATATATTTGCAACCTACTTCGTAATCATAAAAATCTCATTGAGTAGCTTTGGGTCCATCACAGAAGCTCTTTTCTGTCTGATGTACTTTGCTCTTGCAGAATGACGTGTTGCAAGGGGGGCGGGTACCGCTACCTCTTCTTTCTCTTCTTTCTTCTCTTTCTTTTCTTTCTTCTCTTTCTTTTCTTTCTTTTCTTTCTTCTCTATTTTACCTGTCCTTTCTTTCTTGTCTTTATTCTCTTGCTTGTCCTTCTTTTCTTTCTTCTCCTTCTTCTCCCCCTCCGTTTTGTCCTTCTTCTCCTTTTTCTCTTTCTTCGGCCTCTTAGACCCTGTCTCTTCATCATCCGCTCTTCTCTTCTTGCTCTCCTTCTTGCTCTCCTTCTTGCTCTCCTTCTTGCTCTCCTTCTTGCTCTCCTTCTTGCTCTCCTTCTTGCTCTCCTTCTTGCTCTCCTTCTTGCTCTCCTTCTTCTCCTCCTTCAACGTCTTCGTCTCCGAATCCCATGTGCTTCTCAAAACATCCCCTTTGACAAACTGCACCCCGAGTTTCCCATTGATGATCTTATCCTTTCTTTGTCTCTCTAACTCCTTGTCAATTTGATCTTCTTTCCCATTAAGTCTCCCTAGTATTCTCTGGAATGCATCCAACCCATGCGTATCATCGTCCAACCCACTACTATCCTTCTTCTTCTTCAACTTCGCTCCCAAACCCAAAGTATCATCTTTTATTGACACCTTGACGTGCGATGTGACAGCATGGCCCACGAGCCCCAATCCGTTACCCGGTTTCCAGCCAAACTTTTCCAAGTGCTGGTGTCCGAACCTGGACGTGTCGTTAGACCAGTTTGTGTTTCTGGGGTCCAACCCAAACCGTTGTTTTACTTTTGTTCCTGCAAGTCCCATTGATAAAAATATTTTGAGATGGATTTTTTGAGATGAGACAATTGTGATTCACAGAAAAATAGATAAGACAAACATCAAAATATCATAGGATCAAAATATCATAGGATCAAAATATCATAGGATCTGTAACTACTATACATAATATACATTGGTGATATTCGACTTTCACAAAATGGCTGACCACAAATAACCCGTACAATTGACAATTATCAAATAGGCATTCTCTTTTAGTTGACGATTGTAAACCACTTATCGTGCACCCAATAATCACCGTACCTTCCCTGTCTCAAAGCATTACTTTCCTCCAACCACTGTAAAACATGGTTCATGTCTTCCAAACTCAAAGCAGTCTTAAACTTGTGGTATAAGTCGTATTTCTGAAGCCCTGGTCTGTAGGTAATAAACCAAATGAACGACACCACTATTTTACTCCAAACTTCTGGTAAGATGTTTCCGTGCAAGTCAATCCACGTGTGGGAACAGACTCTGCCTGTGGGAACTGGCACTTTCTTAATTTTGTCTTCAACAGAAGTGCCACCGATAGATTTCACTATTATATCACAGTCGAGCATTTGTTTGTCCACCAATCTCGATTCATACCCTTGAAATTTGTACGTTTTATCGACGTGGATCATGTCAAGCTGGTCGTTAGACACACAGTTCAACAAACTGATCATGTCACCGTTATTGACCCCTTGTGATAAGAGTATAGCCTTCTGGCTCTCAAGCACTTCTTTCAAAATTTCATGGAACATACTTGCTTTCGACACAAGGTTTGTCATAATCTTTTTAGACACCAAAGTCCCGTCAAACTTGTCTGTCAATTCAAACGGTTTTTCCAGATCTGGTGCTCCGTTATACTCGAGCTCCCGGTCTCTTATCATGGTGGTCACGACATTTTGAACCTTCTGTTCGCCCAACAATCCTAGAGTGTTCACGACCAAACCCGGGGTGAAACTTTCGCTAGGGGTCTTACAGATTGACCTTAAAGTGGTCTTGATCTTCTCCACGTCACTGTCTATATCCTCCAACTGTTTGCTTGTGGAATACTCATAGAACGTGTGGTTTGAAGCTATTATTTCCTTCTGTCGGTACGAGTTCCCTTCCATTTGGTCTGCCAATATCGCTATAGGGTCTCCTGTTTCTACTACATCGTAACTGGCATAGTTTTCTTTCAGGTCAAAGTAAAGGGTCTTAATCACATCGTCAAGTCTAGTATCGGCATTTTCCCAAATCTCCAAAAAGAAAGTGTAGTCCATAGGGTCTTGAAGATCCGATAATCCAATTATATTTTCCTCGATACCTCTTCTCACAATCAGTTCAAACTTCTCGATTGTCCTAAACATCACTTCCTGTCCACCCACTTTACGACGGAGCGATACCCATTTCTGCTTCAACGACTTGGCACTGAACCCGGCGAATAGACTGGCAAGACGCTCGAATTCGATGTTTTTTCTAAAAGCTCTTGAAATCACCACAAGCTTGAAGAGCGTTGTCATGTCGTCTTCACCCAAGTCCAAAGAACGTTGCCTGGTACTACTCGAATTTCCTTCGATCGCCGTGGCCCTCTTTCTTTCCTTCTTCTTCCCTTTGAATCTGGAACTAACAAACGCAGACAATGAAGTGTTGTCTGTCGAAGCAGGTGGTTCATCTGGCGTGGACACGGGCTCATCGACAGAGCCTGTGTTCCCTTGGAGCTTGGCCTTGAGACGTCTTCCTTGTTTTGCAGTTCCAGAAGACGAGGCAAGAGTTCCCAATCTCTTACGTCTTGCGGGTCTAGCGGTGTAGATTTTGACGTCTGCTTCAATCACCTCTCTACTGGAGTGGTACGAGAATTGATTCTTGGGCACTTCGTGTACCGCACCACATTCGGCTTCAACTTCTTCGATTCTCTCTTCAGATGGCCTGAACTCAGGGTCGTTAAGCACAAGTAGTTTTCTGTTGATTTGTTGACCGGTCCTGATCATCTGAATATCTTTAGATTCAAGAGCACCGGTGTGCACGAGAACAGCTATATCTCTCACGAGTGTCTTCATGTCTGTTTGTGTGGTGGTCTGAAGCCGTCTGTCGAGTTCACGAAGGATACTCACCGACGTGTAAATGACTCCGCCATTTTCCTTGATTAGCGAGATTAATTCGTCTCGCCGTTTTATCGACTTCAAAGATGACGCAATAGGCTTGGTGGTTACACCGCTATTTTCTTTGGACCTATTAGGCTTGGGACCAGTGAAGAAGCTAGGTGGGAGTCTTGATTGCAGTAAAGACGTACTGGAACCCTGCTCTGTTGCATCCACCCCTGGAGCCACTGATTCCACGCTTGAAGCCGCTGCATCCACGCTCGAAGCCACTGCATCAGATGCACTTGAAGAGGCTTGAGAAATTATGGTATTTTGCACAAGATCGATCCTGTCGTCGTCTTCTTCTTCTTCCACTAGACTCTTTTTCGTGGCCCTCTTGGTCCTCTTCGCTGGTTTCTTATCTTCGGTAGCAGGTCTCTTTTTCTTAGTCAAGAGACTATCCTTTTTTATTTTCCCAATTGATACAAAATGCTTTTTGTTCAACTTCTGGATGGCATCTGATTTCTTACGTGGCTCGTAGTTATCGGTTATTTGGCTCGATCGTTCACCAAAGTACCGGTAGAACTTGAACTTCCCCTCAGAATCATAGCTCCTAGTTATGGTGATCCCTTCGTACGGGAAGATCTTGAAATTCTGGGTTTTCTTAATGGTGTTGTTGTCATTCACATAGGTTGTGATTGAATCCAACAACCTCGTATATGGTCTGTAATCTGTAGAGCCCGTTGTCATGTGACATAAATCCATTGACGTGTGAGCAGCGTCGGTCTTACATATCTGGTGGAAAAGCTGGCTGGTGATTGGAAACACCTTATTTATCATTGGCAACTGGACTTCTTCATCGCCCTCTTCGTTTTCGTTATCATTTTCATCATTATTGGCGTCGTCGATCTCTTCGTCCGCCTGGTTATCATTGTAATCCTGTAAGTACCTCAAACAGTACACCAAAGACGAATCAACATTCGTCTCATCGGCAGCAACTTCAGTCGTGAGTATCTCGAGATTTGCATCCTCCAGCGGCTCTTTCTTGACAGGAGAAGGCTCTGCTTTGACTTCGGCTGGACCGGCAGCCTCTAGTTGCACAAACGCGATTTGTGGCTCCAAAGTGGTGGTGGATTTCACCATCACTTTGTCCAAACACCCCTTTCTCCTCAACGATTCCACAATACGCCTGAAAAACTTCTTCAATGACTTGGTGCTGGACAAATTCAACTCGTGTTGCAAGTCGGACAACGAACGCAAGCCGTTGGGTGCTGCCTTAAGCTTCTGCATGATGATATACCTCAACTTTTCAGCGTCTCTCGAGTGATTGATATCGTCACCAAAATCTAAAGACGCAAAGTCCACCTCATCATTTCCAAAGGTCGTATGGATACACAAGTGTGTGTGTTGCGAAATCGCCTTGTTGAACATACTGATCTTGTTGATAACCCTCATATCTTCCAACTTCTTTAGCCGCAAAGTCATAGATCTCGGATCCTGGTTGGTAACCTTACTCAATTCACTTGCAAATATCCCACTGGGCCCACTCTTGGCAATCTCACACAACAACTGGAACGGGTTGTCCCCCAATTGCGCCTTGGCCTTTTTGGAATAGTCTTGCCCTGTTAAGTACTTCCACTGGGTCTCGGAGCTGGGATATATTCTGATGCTTTGTAGATTCACCTGTGAATCCACAAATTCGTCGTAGTTCTCTTTTGTATCCACATAGTCGCCGTCTTTCCATATAAAAGCCTGGCCTGTGACCTTTGGATTCAAAAAGAGCCATTTCCATATCACTTGTTTATGAAATGAGTCAATGTCAGATCCCTGCAAATTCTTGGAGCACAATTGCCAAAGATCATCCAAAGAGATCCCGGTATTTCCCGAAAACGCTAGGCCTTGTAGGACATGGGAGATCAACTCGCTTGGAGAGCACGAAAACACCATTGCTTCCTTTATCAATAGAATGTTATCTGTTTTCTTTTAATTTTTTTGTGCGACAAAAAGAAGCTGTAAACTTGCACCATTGCAAACTTGAAACGACATGAGTGACGACGACGAACCCTTGACCTTGTCCAGCTACGCGTTGGAGGCGTTACAGCAGTTCCAGACCGAAGAGAAACAGAGAGTGGAGGCGTTTGAGAAGTTGTATAAAAAGTCTGAAGACGATTTCGATGAGAAAAAGAGAACTGATGAGGAACAGTTAACTATTGATTTATTCCAGGAAGACTGGCAGCTTTCGCAGTTCTGGTACACTGACGAGACTTCCAAGACGTTGGCGAGAGCTTTGCTTGAAGGTGCCGACGAAAACACCGTTGTGGTCATTGCTAGCGCCCCAGCAGTGTATGCGGCGATGATCAATTTTTTCAAGCCAGAAGAGTTACCCACAAAGCACATATACTTGTTGGAATTTGACAACCGGTTCAAGGTGTTGGCCAAAGACAAGTTTTTCCATTATGACTTCAACACTCCTGACGACATTCCCGAGGTGTTGAAGCATAAGTGCCACAGACTATTGATTGATCCGCCATTCCTTGAGGAGGAGTGTCAGAAAAAGTCATCAGTGGCCGCAAGAAATTTGTTGGTGAAGGATAAGCTGTTGAAAACACAGTCTGGTGACCTCCAGTTCAAGTTGGTGTCGTCCACGGGAGAAAGAATGAGACACTTGATGAAGGAAACGTATCCCGAATGCAGAACCACCAATTTTCTTCCGGAACACAAAAACGGGTTGAGTAACGAGTTCAGGTGCTATGCATCATTTGAGTGCAAAGAATGGGCGTTTGAGGAGATATAACGCTTTTTAGACCATTTTATAGCTATACTAGATACTTTTCATTAATTAGTTGCAGCCGAAATATGGCTGCAAATTGTTTTTTCAAACGGTCCGGCGCTGGTTCCAAAACGTTCACCCTGTAGCTATTGATGGCTGTATGCTACATAAACACCCACAAACCAAAAAAAACTTGTCGGCTGCAACATTTAATCGTTGGCTATATCCGTGATGATATTTACAGTGACGTTTCTGTGGTGGTGGTATTTTTCAGACTGCGATTGGCAGAAAAATTTTCTCTTCGCAGACAACAACGTGAAAAATTTTAATTACTACTTTTCTTTTTAACTACCACAATGTCTTTTACTGATTTCTCCAAGATTGAAACTATCAAGTCTTTAGAAAGCTTCTTAGCTGAAAAGTCTTACGTTGACGGGTATGTACATTGTAAAGTTTGTTGTGATGCCACTGGATTGGCAAGTGCATAATTGTGGAAGAAATGATGATCGTGATCTTTGGTCCGTGTTTATGAGGTGCTTAAGACCCACCGTGTGAGTGACAACGAAGATTTAAATAAAGTATCTGATACCTTGCAATTTTATCCAATGGTCACAACAACGAATTGACCAATTAAATACTAACATTGATGTAGTGCTAACGCCACCCAAGCTGATGTCACTGTTTACAAGGCATTCCAAAAAGAATACCCACAATTGACCAAATACTTAAACCACATCTACTCCTTCGCTGGTGAATTTGAACAATTGCCAGCCGGTACCGCCCCAGTTGCTGAGGCTGCCAAAGAAGAAGAAGAAGACGATGATGATGTCGATTTGTTCGGTTCCGATGACGATGAAGTCGATGAAGCTGCTGAAAAATTGAAGCAAGAAAGATTAGCTGCTTACGCTGCTAAGAAGGCTGCCAAGCCAAAGCCAGCTGCCAAATCCATGGTCACCTTGGAAATCAAGCCTTGGGATGATGAAACTCCTTTGGAAGATATGTTGGCTGCTGTCAAGGGTATTCAAAAAGAAGGTTTAGTCTGGGGTGCTCACCAATTCATTCCAGTTGGATACGGTATCAAGAAATTGCAAATCAACTGTGTTGTTGAAGATGACAAGGTTTCCACCACCGATTTACAAGAAGAAATTGAAGAATTCGAAGACTTTGTTCAATCTACTGATGTCGCCGCTATGCAAAAATTGTAAGTAGAGACCTTGACGGTGTAGCTTGATTTATACTAATATATCATGTTAATGTAAACGTATAGAGAAAACGTACTTTATATAAAGACATCGCGATTTCGCAGCCTTTTTTTATACAGGAAATCAAATTTTTCAAACAACAAGTTAACCAATGCTCCAATGGCCGACACAACGCGACGAGATATAACACAAGGGGCCCTTTCCACACACTCGGACCACGATATGTGGTTGAAGATGGCCACTGATAACAAGATCAACGCCAAAAACTCCTGGAACTTTGCGTTGATCGATTATTTCTATGATCTATCGTTTCAGCCCGTCACCAACTTCCAGAAAATGTCTGCTATTCTCGACGGATGTATGAAGATTTACGCGTCACGGGTCGATGCGGCTGTTAACGAGACGGGGACGCTTTTAAGTGGTCTTTCCGGTAGTGAACAGTTCAAACAGGTGCTTTCTTCAGAGCAGGTACTTTCAGAACCAGTACAGGAAAAGACGTACAGGCGACGGAACGCCCGAGAAAACACATTGGTGCAGTCCTTTGACGAGTTGAGGATCAAAAATTTGGACAAGGAGTTGATGGTTGACCCGATGTTCAAGAAGACGTTGTCGTATTTCGACGAAGGAGGGTCCAAGAGCCTATTGTTGAACAATCTCGCTATCAACAAGTCAGGACGAGTGGTGTTTGATAGCACCCATTACTCCAAGGAAGAGGATGTGAAGGATGAATCTCACGCCAAGCCCATACCACCCGAGTCATGGAACACGCTAAGGTTTTTGTTGCAAACAGGACCACCAGTCCAAGATCTCCAGGTGTGTGAATCTATGAGTGCTTTGAAGCGACTCATCACTACTGACGACGCCAAGGTAAATGAGATAGAGTTTGGGGGAGCTGACTTGCTATATGAATCGGAGAAAGATGATTTCGACGACTATAACGTACAGTTTAGCGATAATGATTATAACGACGTGCATTTTAACGATAATGACGACCTCGACAATGGGGTTCAAAATGACATAGATGAACCTGACAATAGGTTCCACACCGTGGGCGTGCCGGACTACGAGTTGATGAGCTACTTCGACAACACCATGAAACGGTCGGCTACGCTCCCGGTGTACTGGAAAGTCCACCGACTTAAAAACAAGCAGAAATCCCAACCAGAAACATCTGGCCAGCAAATTGAACTTCAAAGCCCACCGGAAAAAGAAGCTTCTTCTGTGGTGGACTTCCACAGCACAATTGACCAGGATATCGCTTTTGAAAACGAGATATTCAGTACATCTGTGGCCAAGATCTCGATCCCAGTGGTGCACCGAAAAAAAGGGTTCACCTGTAACAATTTCTGCTTAACTAACGAGGACAGGCTCACAACACATGACTTGGTACGGCTTTTCACGAAGAAAGAACAAACGCTAAACACATTCCAGAAAATGGTGGCGGTTGAAGAAGAAGAAGAAGAAGAAGAACCAGAACTAGATAATTTTTATGACAATGAGCCTTCGAGGATATTGGGGGAAATCACAAGAGAAGATATCGATGAATTGAACAAATCGTACATTGAAGACTATGGTCAGGCGTTCCCGAGCCAAGCGGCCGTGGTCAACCAATTAAACTATGAGAAAATCTCCAAAAGGATTGATATTGGTGCCATTAAAGACCTTATGGTCCAGGAGATCTCGAATCGGGTTAAATTCAGTGAGATTGTCAAAGACATCCCTGCGAGTCTCAACGGGTCCACGAGCGTTTATTTCATATGCTTGTTGCATATATGTAACGAGTGCAACGTGTACTTGAAGCATGAGGACGGCGATTTGTGTGTGTATAGCATGGAGCCAAGGAAAGACGTAAACGAAGCATTTTAGTGGAGAATATCAGTCCGCCTTTTCAGACATCACCTGTTTCACCGGCTCCGTGTCGTTAATATACAATTTGTGCTCCTGGATGTACCTAATGACCGAATTCGGTAACAAATACTGCACAGACATACCTCGTCTTATAAACAACCTGATTTTGGTAGAAGATATATCATTGTAAATCAACTGCTTGATCACCAACACGTTTCTTCGGTGCTCATACATGATATCGTGACTCAACAAGAAACTTCTGACATCGGAACCGGTCCGTTCCACAATTAAACAGCCATACTTTCCTAAAATATGGTGCAAATCCTGGTCAGCCCAAACATCAGGCTCTCCCATAGATTCTATCAAATCTCCACCGGCCAACAACATAATCTTAACTCCCCTTTTCACTCCACTGTCACTCAGTATACCGCCTCTCTTGATATTTATCTCTTCGTTGAAATGATCAAGAACTAGTGCCGTTCTGGTGTACTTTGGCTGTAGACTTTCCCAAGCATCCACCATAAGCCACGAGCTTGTTCTTTCGCAAGCCAACTCGCACATCCGGACCCGATCATGGGCCGAAGCCAACCCCTGTTTCTTGTAATTTGAAGACACAGGGCTGAAATAACCACCAATAACCTCAAACCTCGTTTGTTCATTTATGGCGTCCAAGGCCATTTCAAACATTCTCAAGTGCAAGTACGTGATGGGGGAAAAGGACCCACACGCCACAATCACAAGCGGGTACTTGGAATTGTCGTTCAACTTGGTCGCAAATCGGTGCGTGGGAAACTGGTAATCTTCCAATCTCTTAGCCTGTCTTTGAACACCGTGGGGCACTTCTTCCAAATCAGCAATCTGGCTTTTTTGAACAGTTGCCGTTGGCGGTAAAATGTAACCCAAGCCGTCTTTCACTTTGACGTCTGCAACGTCTTTCACCATCTCCGAGTCCGACGACAGACTCAGATCGAACAATTCGGTGTGTTTGGTGGGGATTTTGGAGTGGTGGCTGGCGGCGCTGGTGTCGGCGCTGCTGGCAGACAACGACGGGTGGGGCCGTGGAGCATCTACCGGATCACCCATGTCCGCTAAAACCAACGGCTGAATCGGTGCGTTTTTAGGGATCTTAGACGACGGGGCCGTGGGCTCTATATCTGGATTCAAGGAAGGGGGACGGAAATTGGGGTCGTTGGTGGGGTCCATTGTAGTTTCAGGGGTTGTAAAACCTACTTGCAACAGCAAAACACCGGGATTGTACTTTCAACCAAGTGACTACAAAAATGTAAAATAGTATCGCACTTTGTTCGGAGAAGCGAATCGCTTTTAAAGTTAAATTTTAACAGCCTCAAAAACACCACAATCGAGCCGGGCTTTAAGGGTTAACCCGCTTAGGTTCGGGTTTTGTTGTTTCGGAGTTAAGGTCGGGTATTGGATGGAAGAACGACGTTGTGGGCTGGATTCGAACCTGTGCAGGAAACCCAACGCTTGATAACTAGTAAATCAGCAGGGCGTCGCCTCAACCACTAGGCCACTAAAACGGGGGTTTTCTGGGGAAAAATTTCGTTTCGGCAACGACACGACACTAGACAGTACAGTAGTGACAGGAAGCTGGCAACAGTACCCGTACACACTCCCTGTCTCGGTAAAATTATGTGTATCTATTAAATCAACAGTTGTTCTCGACTTGGGATTCAATCGCAGATCTCAGTTAATGTTTGTTGCAGGTGACTTGGCTCCTGGAAGTTAGTGCTCTTTGGACTTGTGATGTATGACAGAAGTGATACCTGGCTGAGTTCCTGTCGTGATGGAGAACGGTGTATCTCAATTGGCTTATAAAATTGTAAATCTGAGGAAAGTGATACGTAACTTATAGGTAAGCTCTGCCGGCGATTTGTAATCGATATGTTGTCGGGACGCCTGAGTTTCTGTTATATGCAAGGGACATTCTTTCAATACTCTGATTGTGCCATTTCCTCGCTTGTCAAGGTAGATAACGTGTAGTTTGTGATAACAGTCGTCACAGTTGCCTCTTAAAGAATCAAGTGTCCACTTTTTGGGGCAAAATTCACACCAAATACCAACCAGAATTGCTGTCTAGAGTTCTACAAGAGAAGAGTGTATCATGACCTAAGGAGTATCAATATATACAGTATCGGCAGGTTGTATACATATTGTCCACCCCAATGTTAAAACGGCGTGTATCTATCATTTTTGCAACAAAAAATATTCAAGTCCGATAGATCTGAAACTCACACATACTGCAACCTACGAATCTAGTGCCCATACCGGATTTGCACCCAGTATTTAAATTGTATTTCCTTAAAAATCCCACTCCTGAAACTTCACCAAAATGACTGATAACGGTCTGATTGAGCAAACATTAAAAGCCGTCAATACGTCTTTGAATGTTCAGGAATAATGGTATGGGCACTAAGTCTGTCGGACGCTTAGAAAAGCTGTTCAACGAACAAACTCCTTTGGAACAAGATCCGCTTGCTAGGTTAAGAAAGTTCCTTGTTGCTCCATTTCATCATAGTCGGGAACCAGATACGGGATATGAAACACTGGATTCCACAGTGTATCCTGGCATTGGCAAAAGCCTGTCTGTAACTTCTTTGTCATATATCGACATCGGGGATTGGCAGATTTTTTGAAGAACCTCGAAGAAATGGGCGATGAGGAATAGGTTGGTCGCTTCCAAAGAAAATGTGGTATACTGTACTTCAAAAACAACAGGTTCAAAGATTGTCTTAGAAGCGCTTTGAAAGTTTTTTTACTGGGACCCACACCTGAAAGCCCTGGTACAGGCATGTTTTCAACCCCCCATAGGTCAAGTTTCAGATGCCCTTGTCTGTACTCACAAGTTCATGCGTTCGATAGATGTCACGTGATATGTGAATGGTTGCAAAATAATTCTTAGCCAACTTCATAGATCCCCTGGGGCTGTTTGGAAAATGGACGGCACATGAAGTTTATATCGATTGCTAAACAATTTTCTTGACAAATCGTTCGGACCTCTGGGTAGATCAATATGTGAATTGACGAAGCTCCTGCTTTGAAAGCGTCAGTACTCATGCCATACTACATAAGCTCTACTTTATCTTTGATATACATGGATCACATTCTCCGTATGACTCGCTGAAACCTATGCTCCCCCCTCCCCGAATGAAAGTTGATGCAAAATACTCTTTTGGTAACAATACAATAATATAGGCTACATTGTTGTGTGAAAGACTACACCCTCTTGTGCACAAGAAATGCCTCCAAGCCATAAGATTCAAGCCAATTCCTTTGTCTAAGAGTCGTTTGAAGAGACCAAGATATGGGCTGAGGGAATTATTCTGTGATGTCGTAATGATACGACGCTCTTCCCACACCTCTGTAGAAGTCAAGGAACCCGGCGTGTGCGTAAACATGGCGTCTGAAGCGAAAACTAATAGGTACTTGAAATTCAAGTTATACAGAAAGATAGGAAATCAAAGGCGACAATACTAGTGTCAGTTTCACCATTGTCTTTCTTGACCAAAATTGATCAAGGCTTCTGGCGATATTGGGCTACAAAGATGGAAGGTGGTCGTTTGATCTCACTTGAATACACAGTAGACGCGAAGCTTACTGATAAAACTTCAGGAATCTATAAATGAAGGAGTGTTTTTCCAGTGGGTATTGAAATTTTCGGATACTTTATGCTACAGGATGTTTGGTGTTTTTTGTATTTTGGTATATATTTTTTTGTTTTTTTTTGTTTTTTTAGGGTCCTTCTTCAACTCACGATGGTCACAATTCCATGGAATTGCTGTATAAGACCAGAATGAATATCCGTGGAGTTAGTTTAAATTGTTTTTGGGGGTTTTTTTTGTTTTTTATAGTTGTTTTTTGGGGGGTTTTTTGTTTTTTTGTTTTTTTTGGCTTTTTTTGGTTTTATTAGTTTTTTTTTTGATTTTTGGGGGTCCTACTTCAACTCACGATGGTCACAACTCCATGGTAGTTGCTGTATAAGACCAGTATGAGTATCAGCGGAGTTTTTCAAGTTGCTTTTTTTTTGGGATTTTCTTTTTCTGACCCAAGTTGATTCATTATAATCACAATTCCAATCACACTCATGGATTTGTTGTCTAAGACCATAATGAATCTCGTTGGGAATGTTTTTTTGGGCTTTTTTCTCCAACTCCAACTCACTGTAGTCACAATTTGCAATTCGAAGTCGAAAGTCATTGATTTAAGACCATAGTGAGTCTTATTGGGAATTTTCTAGATGCTGCCTGCGTTATGTTAGTAGTATATGGTCCAATTCAATTTATCATGGACACAATCACGAATCCAATACCCCCGGATAAGATCGATATTGCTTTCTAAGTCCACAACAAGTTTCATTGTCCATTGGCTGCAATTTTTTTTGTTTTTTGTTTTTTTGTTTTTTTTTTGTTTTTTTGGCCAACTTCAACTCCTCAGACTCCCAATTGCTGGTGATTGATTATGGAGTCTGATTTAAGTCTCATTGGCCTTTTTTGTTTCTTTTTTTTTTGGGGTTTTGTCTTTTCTGAGTTTGAAACAATTTTTTTGGATTTTTATAAGATTTTTTATTTTTTTTGGGGGATTTGGTTGTTTTCCTTATCAATCTGTGTGTGCAGCCCTTCACGATCTCTTGAGTCATAATGGAGATATATTTTCGTCGTCTTCTTTTTCATCTTCTTCTTCTTGCCTAGTTGAAAAGTTTAATATAGGAGTCTCCGAATATCTTCAACAGCTACCTGCTCTCACATTGTTGCCCCTCATATCCGGCACCTGTCACCCACTCTACACCTTCAATTGCTACAGCACCGCCCAGTAGCCTCCGGGAGTTTGAATGGACTTAGTTGACTATTACCGCTGATCCACCCTTTCCATCAGTGGGAGCCGATAGTAACACGGCCTCTCACCAAATGTTCCAGTATGAACCAGGGGCGCCAACCTCAGTCTCATCAATACTGCCTTCTCGCTAAAGGGCTCTGGTACTGCAGCCTCAACCCGTTAGATGAGGTACCTTGTCTGGACCCAGTTCGCCTGTTCACCCATCCGAATGACTCTGCACCTCCCATTCTATTCTCCACATCGATCAAGTTAGTAACCTCGAAATCTTTAATTTCCAATTCAATAGTTTTTTGCAGCCACCAATGAGATTTTTGGTTAACAGACGTACTTGCTCAAAAATGCTACCAAAGAAACCAACTGTCGACAAATGAGAACAGTTGCCAACAAAACAAGCATTTGGATTCAAAAGAAAACAGTTGTATCCAAACGCAAGCTGTTGCTAACAAAGGAAGCATGTGAATGCAAAAGCGTACAATTATTGGCATAAGAACGCAGTACCAACAAAAGGACCAGGTGTATGCAAGAACCAGTTGCGTGCAAAAGAATAATTTTCCGACAAAAGAAGGCAGTTGCCAGCAAAATAAGACACTTGCACCCAAAAGAATCAATTGAACTCACAAAAGTGTGCAAACAAAGGGTTTGCAAACAAAGGAGAATTCAAAAGAACCACTTGCGTTCAAAAGAACAGTTCAAATTCAAAATTTTCAATTCTCTGCAAACGAAGGCTGTTGCAAACAAAAGAAAAATATGAACCCAAAACCAGCTTCGTTCAAAAGAACCTAACAAACTCAAAAATATCAGTTGTATGCAAGCAAAGGCTGTTGCAAACAAAAGAAGAATCTGAATTCGAAAGCACCCAAGACAATTGCATTCAAAAATGGCAGTTACTGCCACCAGCTTTCCAATCTGTAACCATCCCACCCAAGTCTCCAAGAAAAACAACAACAATCGGTGCAGTTGCAAAAAACTATATCCTCTTCAATTCAAGACCCCTCAGTTCAACCAGTCTCCGCTTCAATAATCAAGTCGGTGTCTGTCATCTTCCAAGCTCCAGATCCCCCAAATTTTAAACCAGAGCAAAGCCCCCTTCATTTCCCCCAACGCCTATCGTGGGTGGTTACCACCCCGCTTAAGTATTGAATGGTATTATGCCGTCCAGAACAGGGGTGCGCTCCACCTAAGGATCGCTGGGGTATCCAACGGGCGAGTTGTTGAAGTGTTAAGCGGCAACAAGCACCAAAACATGAAAAGCGTCGCCGCTCCAACTTCAATAGCCGTCTTCCAACATTCTTTGACTTATCCCATTATTAATACTTTCTCACTAGTACTTCTCCTCCATTTTTTTTTTCCTCCATTTAATATCTCCATTACTTCATCTCCAGATCATGCGTCGCTAGCACCGTCACAGTTCAACAAGTAGCATTAGGAAAGTCTGGGAACTCACAACGTGGGCACATGTATCCAAATCTTCTGCATTTGTCGCAGGGATCAAAACCTTCCTCAGCTGATTCATAGACTTCGGAAAAGACAAGCGATGAAAGGAAACCTTCAGGGAGGGAGACGTCATCGAGCACGATTGGTTTAAGATCATCTTCGACTTCTTCCTCCATCCCCTCGTCCATCTCTTCATCAATTGTTCCTTGGTCTAATGGTCCTTCAGGGTCATCGTAGCCTCCATATAATTCGAAAGCTTCAACTTCAGTTAGTTGAGGTTCCTTTGGAGACAACAGATCGTCAAATCTATAATAGACAGCCCTGTTGGATCCCCATCCCTCTTGGAATGGGTTGTCCTCGGTGTCCTCGATGTACAGAGTACCCATTTCAGAATCCTCCGTAACTGTACCTTTAAAAATATTGGCAACTTTCTTACCAAATCTTTTCAAGGACTTAAGCATCGACTTCAACTTGGACATGATTCTTTGCCGCAATGGCTTATTCCTCTTACTACGAGCGTTAACACTCTTGGGTTCGAGCTTAACGAAGCTGTAGTCTTTATTTCTGTTTGAGTGACTTTTGGGGACTGTAACCACCGGTTCAGTATCGACAGTTTCACATGTGTCTGAACTGCCAAAAGAACTGGTGGAGATACGTCTCCTATTCAATAGAATTGAATCTGCGGGCATCTTCATTAACTGCTGTTTCAAGATAACGAATATGCTCGGGGAACTTATCAAGTGTCAATAAGTGTCTCTAATACAGAAAGAAATTTACAAAAAAAACTGATTGTGGTTTTTTGCAGCCATAATTTTTAATTTTTTACAAACAGGAAATCACTTTTTTTTCCTACAGGGAAACCATATGAGAAAACCCGTATGTTTTGGGATTGTATCTCACTCTCGTATTTTCCATCCATGAGGTGGACATTACTTGAAGAAGCAATTTGCGTCGGCGCTGTACGATTTTGTCTCAATAGCCTAGATGACACCGTCAATCCTCACAAGGTGATACTTGGTCATAAAAAGTCGTGTGCGGCTATACTCTTGAACTTTTGATTAAAACACTAAATACTTTACACATCTTCTTCATTTTCTGTCTTTTCTTCCTCTAGCTTTTCTTCTGTCTTGTTTTGGTCTCACTCTTCGTCTTTTACTGCCTTTTTCCATCTCTCTACTCTTACTCCAACATTTCAAGTCTCACTCTTCGTCTATCTCCTCGTATTTCTCAAGTCTGTCTTCACCTGCATCCTCGTCGTCAATCTTGACTCCCCCACTCACAGAAAATTGACCGCCGGCTCCCACCAGCAAAATGTCGTGGTACTTCGTAGCGGTGTTGACGATTCTCGTTGGTTTCTCGACATCCTCATCTAATGGACCTAAACCAGGGGCATAAGTGTCAGCAAATCCCCAAGAATACACAAACCCATCAGTAGTAACGGCAAACGAGTGATGAGACCCGGTTCCAATGGTCTTACACTTGACGTCCTTGTTGCCAATGACCAATTCGACAGGGTGAGGAATCGATCTAATGTTTCCATGCTGGTCTTTGAACGTCTTGGAGTCGGGGAGATCCTTTAGAACAGCCCCAACCTCTTTCATATCGCATCTACCCCATCCCCATACTTCTCCAGAGCTGGTCAACGCCAATGAGTGGTGCTCACCTCCCACAATTTGCTCTATGCCTTTGTTACTCAAGGGCTCAATCAAAGTGGGTTTCATGAGAAGCGATCCATCCTCCAACTCCCCTCTGGCATTAGTCAAAGCACACTGGCCAAACTGGTTCAATCCCCATGCATAAACGTGATTGTCGTGGTCCACGGCAAAACAGTGGAAATCTCCACTGGCAATATACTTGATGTTGTACAATCCGAATTGTTGGGGTTCCAAAGCTCGGTACCGGTGTCTCTCCAAGATCTTTCTTCCCAACTGGAACAGCTGGCCGTTTCCCCACGCATACACTATACCTTTGGCGTCCAATGCCAAGAGGTGGTCTTTTCCACCAGCCAACTGCACGATGTTTGTGAGTTGTTCCATCTTAAACGGCGTCTTTTGTATTTTGATTTCGTCCCTCAAGAACCCCAACAACCCCTCGTTGTTTCTGAAGCATCCCCAGGCGTACACTTCACCTGTCTCCAATAATACAGCACTCAAGTTGTCGGTAGCACATAACTGAACAATCTTCTTATCTTTGGGCAATCCCTCCACCTCATAAGGAGTGGACTCCAATTCATTCAAGTCCCCATCATCATCATCGTCTTCGTCTGCCTCGTCCATATCCTTCAACTGTTCCTTGGCATTACTGGTGTCTCTGCCCAACACACCGCTATCATTACCACCCCAAGACCAAAGCTGGTTGTTGGTGTCTAAAGCCAAAGTGTGCATTCCTCCAGCAGCAAAGTCCACGATCTTTCCCTTGAGTCTCTCTTGCAGCAAGAAAGGGTTCAAACGGGGTCTTTTAACCTCTTTTGTCAGAGCCTTGGGTCCCAATCCTAATTCACACATGGATCCAGTTCCCCAAACAAAAATATCCAAAGGAACATCTTTTGGCTTTGGTAGCTCGTTGATGGTTGGTAACCTGGAGTACGAGTGGAGGATGTTGGAAGAAGACAACGATAATGTCTTGAGCTTCTTGTTTCTGCCATTGGCTTCGGGAGTGCCGGCCTTTCTCTTTCTTTCTAAAGCAACCATCTTGTTTAGATCGTCTTTTTTTCTCGAAAAAATGCGCCGATGATCTGCTGCAACTTTACTTAGAGTTTTGTAAAAGGTAGGGTATCTAATTAGGTATACATAGTTTGAGCTTTAGCTGTCAGCTGTGCTCTATATTCGGATGTTGGTTAACTGGGGTAATTTTTTGATTGAACTTTTCTGTTATTTCATCCGGTCTAGTTTTTAATTCAACTTGTGGGCATTGGGCAAATTATAGCCCTGTCTCTTGTGCATGAACTTACTTTTGGTCTCAACAAGAAATCTAGCATACATCTGTAACAAGTATCCAAAGGATCCCACAGCTCTTATGAAGGCCAAGATGGCCACTGTCCATAAAATGAAAGTCAAGTAGTAGTTCTGCAGGGTCTCTCCTGCTTTAAATACCTGCAACATAGTCATTATGAAAACCAAGTTGCAAAGCATCCAAATCAAGACAACACGAGTTCTGACGTCCTTTGCATAGTCCTCGCCGGCAATTTGTGATGGTTCTGATACTCCACTGGCAACCTTTTTGTTTGACCTTTTGGCTCTGATGTTGTACAAAGTCTCCAAGTACACCTCGTCGACGTTGACATCAAGCACCACCGCTTCAAACTCACCTTCTTCATTCTTTTCGATGATATACTGGTTGGAATAGTCCTCTGTCGGGTTATTGTCACCTTTCGTACCCCAAGATACATCATGGGTGTTACTAAATGCAAATATTTGTAACGTGCAAGTGTATGAAGGGACCATAAGGAAATACTGAAGCGAACACGTGATCATGTGCCATGGATCCAAGTATAAAATCGACATCAATGCGTACAACCCATAAGTAGATAGTAATGACACCACAATACTCACGAACACGTAGGTACTCGATTCACCAAGGCCAAACTTATTGATGGTATTGCAAACAAAATAGATACCAACAATAAAGGCATACAACGCACAAATCGTCAACAATATAATCAACGTCTTGAATATGCCTTTGGATCCTTGTGGTCTATTACCGATAGAAACAATGAATAAGGACGTCAAAACACATATGCAAAGATAATTGAAAATTGTAAAAATCCAGAACCCACCATTGTGGTCAATTTCCTCGATTAATGAGCCAGTCAAGAAGTAAAACGTCAAGTAGAAATTACTCAAGGAAAAGAAGGAAAAGATCAAGGTGACAGTCTGGTATATGAACTCGACATGAAGCCAGAACTTTCTGCTGAATGAATGATCAGTATGCCATATCTTTTTGAAATTTCTCAAGGAATATAACGCCGCAAAGAATGCTCCATTAATCCATCTTCTTCTTTGAGATAAGAACTCGGGAATTGTCTCAGGAACATCGGTTTCGGCAGTGGCTGCTTTAACAAACTTCAACACCCAATTCTCTCCTCTTTTTGCTACCAACTCCCAACACAAAATTCTATCCTCTGCCAAGTACATATTAGCTTCAAAGAAATTGGTCTTGGTGTTGGAATGAGTTTTGCTGGTGTTCAATAGATCCTCTCCTTTAAAGTACGAAGCCAAGGGCCCGGTGCCGTCTTCGTGGTTAGTCAAAGCAATGTATCTGTACGCCGATAAAGCACCCGGCAAGACTGAGATGTACCCAAACAATGACTCCAATGGTTTGTCTAAAATGTTGGACATTTTATACTCAAAGTTCTGAGATGCCACCAACGGGTTAGTCAAGTTTATCCAACCTTTCCCTTTGATAGCTTTGATTTCACCAGCAGCACCAGCAACATTCGAATCTCTGTCAAAAGCTTTCCACAAGTTATACACTGCGTGATTATCTGGTTTTGTACCCACGTCAAGTAAAACAACCACATTGGGATCCAAAATAGGACAGAAGGCATTGAATAACCACCTGTGACTATTGATCTTTTTCTGATTCTTCTCCTTCAAACAGAACATCACTTGAACAGGGGCCAACGATTTTTCGTCACCTTTGAATTTCAAGTGTTCGTCAATTGAAATCTGAGTAGTGTATTCGAAAATATGGGCATTCACTTTTTTATCATTCACATAAGGTCTAGCCAAATTGCCCTGGTAAACTCCAGTGGCCGTCAACAACTGCAAAACGGACTCATTGACCTTGTTTCTACCATCAGCGATGATTATAACCTGGATTTTCTTCCAGCTCTCCTTGCCCCAAACAGCAGACTTATTTCTAGTACACAAGTGGGCAATGTTCTTCATGATAGCGTGCATGGTTCTGGCAAATGCATACTCATCTTCGTTATACATCGTGACACAGATAACCATTTCCGTTTCTCTATTGTATTTGGCAGCCCTTAACGAAAACCCGTCCTTGACATAGTCATCAGGCTGAGACGTACAAGCCGTATATGTCATGTTTGTGAACTCACCAAAAGGAGATTCGGTTCTCGTCAAGACCTTCTTCAATTCTTCCGGAATTGGGTTATCCAACACCAAATTACCGGTTTTTCCATCCACCAATCTCACCTTTCTTTTGGTGGTTGTTTGTTCCCCATGGGGCACATATCCATTTCGGATATTGTTCATCATATCGTTATCGATAGAAGCACCAAAGTAATCACTTTCAGTCCCAGCAGTGCTCCCCCCTCCACTGTGGTACCCTTCCGAATTATAGGCAGTGCTTTCGGAGTACAATGATCTCTCTTCCAACTCCTGTTGTTTCTGGTACGAGTTGTAGTCGTAACTTTCCTTACCTGTAATGGTTTCTTGGTCATCTTCATATGGATTGGCCTCGGCATACGTTTCTGGCGAAAAGATGGGCTGTGGTGGTTCCAAAAACCTTTCGCTTCTGTGGCTGCTGTTGACAGATCTGCCGTACTGTGAAGCTCTTTGAGGAGACCCCGTCAAGTTGATGGACTCGTTGTCGTCGTCAATGTGTTCCAAAGTCTCGTCGTCCGGCACCGCAATCCCCGTCTCTTTCTGACGCTTTGGCGACTCTCTGGACGTGAATTGGGCTCTAGGGGTCTGGGATATCTGGGGGTTGAACTGCAAGTTGGGGGTATTATTCAACACCACTTTGTTCAAGCTGCTCATTCTGCCGCTCCGGGTGAATATATCTGGCGATTGCCTGGTGCTGTGGGGGAACGCCATGAAGTCTTCTGGTTCGTTGTTGTCAAGATCCTCATCGGCTCGGTACCGTCTGGGAGACGTTCTGTTTGTAAAAGCAGCATTGGGGTATGACGGTTTGTCGTTGAAGGGATTGTCTTCGTTGAAAGGGTCCGACATTGCAACAAGTGTGTTTAAGCAAGTTTATTTCTGGTAAAGAACTCAGTAAGAATGTGTACACAAGAATTATCAAGTGTGTATACAAAACATGAGTGTTTATTTATTTACATCTGCTCCCAATTTGGCAATCATATTTTTGGGTGTTTTGGTGTAAGGGTACCGTGATACTATGGTGTACCGTAATACTATAGCGACAGGCTGAGCAGTGAATGTACTGTTCGGCCCAGGTGTATTACATTCTGTGTCAATTAAGTGACACTTGCACGGTTGTCCAAGTTGTGCGCTTATAAGCGAATTTGAATTTAAGCTTGTCGTCTCAACATGGAAGACTCGCCCCGACCTCACAGCAGCTCCACCGCGTCTAATGTCTCCAGCGTGGGCTTCACCACCCTCAAGAAGTTGAACACGAACTCCTCGGCTTCCACCGTCACTTCCACCGCCTCCACTAAACCCAACCCGCTCACAAGGCTTTTCACCCGAAACAAATCCAACACCACGTTAGATGAGCCTTCTTTCTCCGATACAGAACTGGAAAGACCGGTGCTAGAACGCAAGTCCAGCAATGTGTTCCGCTTGACCAACAAAATGAACAAAAGACGGGGCAAAAACAACAAAGACTTGACGGTGCAGACTGAAGGATTGAGCATATCACCGCCACCATCGCTAACTAAAAAAGGCCAGGTCAATTCGCCGGTGTCTACATTGCACAGCTTGTTCCACCGGTCCAATGCTGCCACCACCATCACCAGTGCAAACATTGATTCGATCGATGAGCAGTTTCCTCGTACCACAATCAATCTATCGTCCAATAATTCCAATTCCACCATTACCGATGCTAATTTTGCCCAGGTGTACAGATTCACAGACTCCCACTTGATAGACGATGACAATGAGGATAATGAGGGGTTCAAGAAGTTGTTTCTTCCGGCAGACCAGTTTTTAAAGCCCCGGATTCCTAGCAGTCCTGTGTCTTTGGCCGATGAAGAAAAAGAGGAAACCAAGTTCTGGGGCACGTTATTGGTGTTGATGCGGCCCGTGATACTCTCGGCACAGCAAAAGAAGCTTACGAACGGGTACACAGGACCGCAGCTCATCATGACAGAAGAGGACATCTCGACGTTCATAAATGACAGTTTTGTGGTCAGGTTGAGCAACCAGCAGGAGTCTATGGATATAAAGGCCCGAGAGGTGACTCAAAACTTGACGGGGTTCTTCAACAGGGCCATAAGCATGTTCCATCGGGACTTTAGGCTGTCATCTTCAGTTTCCGACAATTTAGACCCGCTTTGCAGGTCCTGGATAAAATTGAATGCAGAATGGCTCTACTTCAGAGACCACATCATGTACTTCATGTTGAACTGTTTCGTGACACTCTCCAACCACCGGGTGATTTTGAAGAACCAGATAGATATAGAGAAGCTACTTTTGAACTCGTTTAAAGATGTGATAGTGCAGCCTTTTATCGATGTTAGAAGCAGCACCAGTCAAAAGGACAAACATTTCCTTTTGAGCTACGAGGATGGGGGGTTACTAGCCAGTGTTATCCAGTGCTTTGGCTTGATCAACTCCACACAGGTTTATGATAATAATGACGAGAAGAATCTTGGGTTTTTGCAGTTTTTTGTATGGGTTACGGAGTTATGATACGACAAAGGATTTAAAAGTTACTACAATAAATAGACCATAGTTATATTATGTTCCTGCATATACTCCATCAAAGACGCGTTGAAATTTCTCTCATCTTTACCTACTACAACCAGAAGA
Source organism: Yamadazyma sp. yHKS699 (assembly GCA_030580295.1). NCBI lineage: Eukaryota > Fungi > Ascomycota > Pichiomycetes > Serinales > Debaryomycetaceae > Yamadazyma > Yamadazyma sp. yHKS699. The sequence continues at coordinate 43,836 of JAKTSQ010000045.1, forward strand.
AACCATCCAAAGAAATCAAAACAAATCAAAACAACAGCATGGCGTTACCTCCCCACTTAAAGCAGAACCTTATGCCCTCTGAAATAAGTTTTCTCGCCGAAAACGAGCCCATCCAGATTTTACCCAGATATTCCATGAAATCAATCCAGTTGACTGGAGTATGTATCGGCACCCAGCTCAGGTTATAGCAAAACTCGCACAGCTTTACCGTCTAGACTCAATACTAACATCGCAGACCAAAGTGCCCAACCTCCGGGCCCTCAGGAGAGAGCACATCCCCTTGTGGATCGCTCTCATTTTAAAGTCACAAGGGAAGTGCAACATCGTGCCGCCCAAGTGGCTCACGTTGGTGTATTTGACGGAGAAATACGAAGAAGAGTGCTCCAATCCCATGAAGTTCAGCGACCTTCCGTGGAACTGGATAGAATTGAGTAAAATCCTTTTGGCCAAAGCACCGGATGACTTGGCAGATCCTGTGCACCAGTTAAGATCAGTAATACAGGATTTGAAGGAGGTGAGGCAGATCAAGACGAGAAAGGGTCTTAAGGAAGTGAACGAGTCGAATATCGGGTTGTCGAGCTTATCGTTGCTTGAAATAAATGAGATCCGGCCATTTATGTTGACGGTGATGAACAAATTACGAGAAATCCACGATACCATAGAGGAAGAACAGACGGTGGACGTGGACGACGGCGAGTACGAAGACGAGTAAGGATCTGGTGCTTTTGCTTCTGTTCACTTCTCCCTCAGTTTGGCTGGATGCGAACCTTGAACTACACCATTGGCAGAATTGAACGGACGCCTGGATTTCAGTATCTAAATGGTAAAAATTCATCTACAATTGGCCTCTAGCAAAACACACCATTCGAACAATAGAACATCGGATTGTAATATAACTCAAGAGTTTGTTGATCCCCGATTAAGCATGCAAAATTGTCTTGACAGGAATCGGACTTTCAAGAAGACTGGACAAAGCTTCAGGTGCCTAAAATGTTGGAACGCTAATAGCAAAGGTTCTTGCCTTGAAACGAGGTGCCGAGGATCATGCGGAGGAACTGGATCATTTCCTGGGCTGAAGGTGGTGTGTGAAGGTCCAAGAGGTGTAAAAGTCAAGATGTGGACGATGAACTAATAGATCACCAAGGCCGAGTCATCCTAAAGTGATAACTCCTACCAAAAAGCAATATCCACCAATAACACAGTCCTGTACCGGGATTTCCATGGAGGATGTTCATTTGCAACCATCAAGTGCCACAAAAAAACGTTCCCTTTGGTATTGGATGTAATGTCGCCCCAATGGTTGCATTCTAAGAGCGCCAAACGCACAAAGTTCCCTACTCCAGAACCAAATCAATGGCATCTCATTACTTGATCACTTTCTTCTGGTTCGTTTGGTCTACTCAATCCTCACTATCACCAGCATCAGTATCCCCCGTTTCATTGGGTTTACTCATTTTTTTCACGTTTTCCCAAGACTACTAGTAACGGAGGTTTGTGCCTGCCTGTGGTGTCCATTCTGCTCTTTAATGTCGTTGATGAAACTTTGACGGTGTCGAGTGACGGTAAATCATCAATGTTATGGCACAATTATAGAATAAATAGCCTATGTTCATTACTGTAACTGCAAATCACGTCTAACTGACATTTACATGACTAAAGTCGTAGCAACCCAGAGATATTTCACTGACATGATCTACTATTCATGAATCATTAACCACAAAAATGTCGCAATTAGGTTTTGATTCAAGGTGAGTCAAAAATATCCATGTCCAAAACAAGCCTTGCAAGGCAATTGACGTCCAACCTCGAGAAACATGAGGCCCGGACGAACTCCAAGCGAAACTTGATTCTATCCATCTTGCGGTCCACCGCCACCAAGCGGGAAATGAAGAACTACTTGACGAAGTACCAAGGCCAATTCCAATTCAGAGACGACAAACTGAGTAAAGAATTCCAACGTAACGTATACATCGACCGGTACTTGAACATGAAGAACCCCTTCACCAACATCTACGACGAAGATGACAACAAGCTTGTGAGGATCCCCTTGAGACTAGCCATGTTTAAGGTCAAATTCAGTGCCATAAATCCAGAGTATTGGAGTGGGATTCAAGAGACGTTCAAAAGATTGATAAGTCTAGGGATTAAACCGGTGATCCTTATGGACCATGAACATGAGTCGTATCCCGACTTCCGGTTGAGCGAATTGGCTCTTATACAGCAGGGGAATAAGGTGTTAAACCACTTGAATGAGATCAAGCCCCGGTTGATCAGAACGTTATTTCACAGCGATAAAGGGGAAATCCAGATAAACAGCTTGGAACAGATCTTGATTCCGCTATATCAGGACTTTGTGCCGATCATCCAGCCCATTTTGTTTGATGCCAACACATCGAGTCAGACTTTCATAAAATCCAACCTGCTATTCCTTGAGTTGAGTAAGGCGATATTATGCACAAAAAAGAAGGACTTGTTGTCTATCGAGAAGATCGTGTTGTTGGACGAACATGGCGGAATCCCTTCGATTGAAAGAAACCAAACGAGCCACGTTTTCATCAACTTATCGCAGGAATACAGCGATATCATCTCGGAACTATACATTGGGTTTTTGAGTCCTGAAATCAGAGACTTGCATATTCAGAACTTCAACACCATCGACAAGATCTTGACCACCATCAATAGCATTACCGGCAATGATGAAACCACCGGAATTATCACCACTCCCGAAATAACCTCCATCAACAACGACCAGTTGAATCCCATCATCTACAACGTGTTGACCGACAGACCAATAATCTCCTCATCACTTCCCCTGTCGTTCCAAAGGACGCCCCAACTTTCCACATCTATTTTGAAAAAGGGGATGGATGTGACAGTTCTCGAACCTCGAAACTACGCCAAAGACTTTACCTTGGAAAACTTGATACAAGATGAGTTGGTGGACAAGAATAAATTGTTTGCATTGATTGAAGATTCTTTTGCAAGAAAACTAGATATGGACTCGTACTGGAATCGTATCAACCACAAGCTCGCAGCCATAATCATCATAGGAGATTACGACGGCGGTGCCATTATCACAAACGAAGCTTTCGAGGGCCACACTATTCCCTACTTGGATAAGTTTGCAGTAGCCACCAAGAACCAAGGGTTGCCAGGGTTGGCGGACATTATTTTCAAGCTTATTATCCAGGCAAACCCCGAGGAGTTGATCTGGAGGTCTAGAAAAAATAACCCCGTCAACAAATGGTATTTTGAGAGATGCATAGGGTCCAGTGCAAGAGCAGACTCCAACTGGAAAATCTTCTATACCGGTGATATTTTCAACAAGTCAATTCAAGTAAGAAAAAAGAGGGACACCGTGAATATCGATGAGAAGCTCAAGGTCTACTCGCATATATGTGAATCGATTCCCCCATCGTTCATATAGACTTGTTTTTCTTTTGGCATCTTGTTTGTTGTTGACACATGCATATAATTTGCAACTTGCGTTTTGTGTCATTTTTGGATCGCGATCTAAAATATATATTTAATCTGTTGGGTTTACGATTTTGCCATACTGCTCATGTCACAGGTCAGATCTAGAGCGAACAAGAGTACCACATATACTGAAGCGACTGAGGATCTGCTCAAGAACGCCTCCGATAAAGCTCACGCCATGACATTGCACTATTTCCACGAATTGGAAGAATGGCAGCAAGATAACCACTACATTCGATCTGGTTACGTCAAGGGAACCGATTCATATCGAGAAAGCTTCAAGTCGCTCCTATACATCCACAATGAAACAGGGAATATATATTCCCACCTAGTTCCTGCTACAATGATCATGGCCGCATTGGTGTATTATCTCCAGTTCCACGTACCTTTATACGAAGAAAAGTTGGAGGTTTGGGAGTGGCTTAATTTCTTGCAGTTCGGCTTTGCTGCCACCTTTTGTCTCGGTATGTCCTCCATATTCCACTCCATCAAGTCCCATTCACACAAAGTGTCCCGATTCGGAAACCAATTGGACTACTTTGGCATTATCATCTTGATCACCTGTTCGCTCATTTCTATTGTGTTGTTTGCATACCAAGGCTACCCCAAGACAAAATCAACGTTCTGTGGCATATTTCTCACCCTTGGCGGACTATGCACCTTCTTCACTTTGGATCCGAAGTTCTCCTCCCCCATTTATAGGCCCATTAGGTCCACCATGTTCATTTTATTTGGATTGTCGGGTGTGTTACCGATCGTAACAGCCCTATATGAGTTTGGCTATGAGGAAACCAAGTTCAGATCGGGTCTCACGTGGCTTATTTTGGAGGGGGTGTTTTACATCTCGGGAGCCGTTCTTTATGCTGCCAGAGTTCCTGAACGATTCACCCACTTGGACCAAGATGAAACTAGCTTGTTATCCAACCCTCAGCTGGGCCAATTCGATATTTGGGGCCACTCCCACCAGATATTCCATGTGTTTGTGGTGATTGCTGCTTTTTGTCATTGGCGGGCTCTTCTCCAATGCTATCATGCGATGCACCAAATTTAGCTGGTAGTGTATATAGAAATTTGAAAGTTTAATTACGCGTAATAGCCATGAGCTACGACCACTTAGTTATCGTGCCTTGTCACGGGATATGGAAAGGAACCAACGATACCACTACCGGATCTACGTATGCTGGCGACAACAGAAGTGAATGGTGGCTCGCACCGTTCCAGATCGAGGGTAACGATCATTTGTGTTTCAAAGATCACTTGCTTCGAGGTATCGAGCTCTTACAACAAGATAACAGCCTTGTTGTTATATCTGGTGGTCGCACCAAAGTGGAGAGCCAGGTAAGCGAGGCCCAATCATACTACAATCTATTACAGGAACTTAGACCGGCAAAAGATCGTATATTATTGGAAGAATTTGCTAGAGACTCGTTTGAAAATGTGATCTTCCTGATCTGCAGGTTCTATGAAGTGGCCGGAAGATACCCCAGTAAGATCACAGTGGTTGGATTTGAGTTCAAACGAGCCAGGTTTTTGCATAACCATCTATCCCAGGCGTTGAGTTTCCCCAGTGGGCAAGTTGAATACATAGGTAATGCTCCTACCCCAGAATCCCACAAGGATAACTATTTCAAAGAACTACGTGAAAGTGAATATAACCATGCGGTGAAATTCTTCGAATCCGACTACTACGGTACTTGTGCCCCTTTGGTGAACAAGAAAATTTCTCGGAACCCCTTCAACTTGGAGCACGGATACTATTCCTCCAACCCATTGTTGAAGGATTTCTTGCTCTGCATCAAGGATGGGACTACCAGTAGTCCTGATGAAATCAGGGCTGTTTTGTTGAACTCGGCTCCTTGGTTAATAGATTCATAAATGAAAAATAGTATTTTGATATCTTACAACTATCTACAAGGATATTTAATTCTTTTTCAAAGCTCTTCTGGCTTGCACAGCCCTACTCAATTCGTGCAACATATCAACAGTGGTTTCCCAAGAAACACAGCCATCAGTGATAGAAACACCGTATTTCAAAGAAGATCTGTCTTCACCTGCTGGTGGCATTGGCTGTTTTCCTGCATTGATGTGAGATTCAATCATGACACCGATGATGACGTCTTCACCCTTTGTAATTTGATCAGCAACGGCCGACAAAACCTTTGGTTGGTTTTCGAAGTTCTTTTGTGAGTTGTCGTGAGAACAATCAACCATCAACTTGATGCTTGGGTCAGTACTCTTGCTGATAGCTTCTTTTGCAGCCTTCACGGCATCGGCATCGTAGTTGGTAATCTTTTTACCACCTCTCAAAATAACAAAGCAGTTATCGTTACCTTTGGTGGTGGTGATAGCAGCCATGCCATTCTTAGTCACACCCATGAAGTGATGACCCTTAGAGGCAGCTTGAGCAGCATCTAATGCAACTCCGATGCTACCATCGGTACCGTTTTTGAATCCAATTGGGAAAGACAAACCAGAAGCTAATTCCCTGTGTAATTGGGATTCGGTGGTTCTGGCTCCAATAGCTCCGAAACTCAAGAAGTCGCTGAAGTATTGTGGAGAAATAGTATCCAACATTTCTGATCCGATAGGTAACTCAGCCTTCTCGGTCAAGTCGGCGTACAACTGACGAGAAATCCTTAATCCCTTATTGATGTCAAAGGTGTTGTCGACGTTAGGGTCATTGATTAACCCCTTCCAACCAACTGTGGTTCTTGGCTTTTCCAAGTAAGCTCTCATGACTATCACCAACTCACCTTCTAATTCTTTGGCTAACTTCTTTAATCTAGCAGCATAATCTAAGGCGGCTTCAGGGTCGTGGATGGAACATGGTCCCACAATCACTAAACATCTGTCGTCTTTACCCTTCAAGATTTGTCCACTTTCAAATCTACCCTTTAACACAACGTCTAAGGCTTTTTTGCTGGCTCTTATCTCATTCGATAACACTAAAGGTGACACTAATGGGTCGTAGCCCAAAATTCTGGTATCGTCGTATTCAGCTGGGATAGGTGTTCCGCTCATTTTGGTCTTCTGTTTTAACTACACTTGTAACAAAAGGAAACGTGGGTATTTTTCAAATTTTTCAATCTACTCCAACGTCGTGACTTTGGTGCAAAAAAATTCTTCCGGTGCGACACGATGACTAACTTTATGACTAACATAGTCGTGTAAGCTACACAACTAGCATACCATTTTTACATATGTTGTAGTATAGGGTATGTTATCTAGAAGATGGCCATACTGTATCCTTTACAGCTCTCGAGAGACAAAACGGCAAGTGGAAGTACCTCAACTGAGACATCTCGCTAAGCACTCAGCCTGTCTGAGGAGAACATTGGGCTCCTTTCGTCCGGACACGCTTCGGCACCCTTAAAAAGCCTTGGGCTGCCTCTACACAGCACTGCTGGCCGAATCCAAGAATCATCCGGTTTTTTTGTGCTGGGCTTCAGCCTCTCAAAAATTCGACCACGCACGACATTTTGCAGCAATGGCCTCGGACTTCAAATGAGCTTGGTGATGATGAAATATGTTTAACATGGTGCTGCTATTGTAATGGTTTAACCAAAGGGGAATGCTGCGGTCTATCTCCTTGAACTAAAATCTATTCAGTAGTTTCACATTAGATCTTTTATGTAATTTTCACATTAGATCTTTTATGTAATTTTAACATTTTTTTAATAAGCATAAATGGACAAAAAAGACAATGAGGTAAACTTAAAGTGTAACTTGGTCAGTAAAATGAACAGACGAAAACGGTTCAAAACCAAGCGCATGAACCACTAGAATTTCTACTTGCCCCTGGTCCGGAAGCAGTATCTTGAACCGAATTGCTAATCAAGTGGATCACTAGTCGTGCACCAACCCGCGATAAAACAAAGGAGAAAAGTCTAAACAAATAAACTCAAGATGAACATCCTATCCACAGATAACAGGAGAATTTTTGTGTCTTTTCTAGGATTTGGGCTATTGAATAACATTCTATATGTAGTGATTCTATCTGCAGCTGTGGATTTGGTGGGACTGAGTACACCCAAGGCAGTGGTGCTATTGTCTGATATCTTGCCAGCCTTTATCATCAAGTTGTCGGCACCATTTTTCATTCATAAAATCGCTTACAAATATAGACTATGGACATTAGTGGGACTTTCTTCCGTGGGTATGCTAATAATCAGTATCAGTCCCCAGTCAGCCGTTCCATTGAAGTTGTTTGGTATTTGCTTGGCTTCGTTAAGCTCCGGTTTAGGAGAATTGACATTTCTCCAGCTAACCCATTATTTCAATGAATTATACTCAATTGGAGGGTTTTCAACGGGAACTGGGGTTGCAGGACTAGGTGGGAGTCTTCTATTCTTGGTGTTGACCAATATAATAGGGCTAAGAACGTGGTTTGTCCTTTTAATGTTTTCAATAGCTCCGTTTGGCTTTCTTGTGTTATACTACTTCGTTTTACCACCTCCGTCTACTGAATTCACCCAGTACGAAGAATTACCTACTTCCGCCACAATAAAACCCGACACAATACAAGAGCACATCAGACTGACCCTCAATGGGATCAAGCCCCTCCTTAAGCCGTATATGATGCCGTTGTGCTCGGTTTATGTGTTTGAGTACATCATAAATCAAGGGATCTCCCCCACTTTGTTATTCCCACTAGAAGAGTTGCCCACTTGGTTGTTCAAGTCTTACAGAGATATATATGTCGTGTACGGGTTCCTTTACCAGTTGGGGGTGTTCATTTCTCGCTCGTCCATCAATTTTGGCATCCGATTCAAGAATTTGTATGTGTTCAGTTTTCTCCAATTGGTGAACGTGGTGATTCTCCTCAACCAGTCAATTCTATTCAAGCCGTTCAAAACAATCTGGCCGTTATTGTTGTTAATATTATACGAAGGCTTGCTTGGAGGATTTGCATACGTTAATACGTTTGTTTCAGTGAGTGAAGAATCCCCCAAATCAAAACGAGAATTCAGTATGGGATGTGTGGGGATGAGTGATAGTTTGGGAATTGTGATAGCCGGCTTAGTCAATTACTGGCTTGAATCAAAGCTCTGTAGTATGCAAGTGGCTAATGGAAGAGACTGGTGCTCATCGGGCCATTAATAAAATAGATATTAAACTGTGGCTTTATCGCACTCTGACTAATCTTATCACGGGTAAATTCGACCATACCCACAGTTTTCTCAACCTCGACCATAAGAGGCCGAAAATTTAATTCCTTGTCCACCTTCACCTGTCAGTTTATGAGCATAGGAACTCAATTGAAGTCTAAGATAAGCAAGATTTTAACATCAACAAGAAGTATGAGTACTAAAGCCGTCGATTTGCACAACCCTTATTTCTACAAGCCCGAGGGTGACAAAGATATTTGGAGTTTGATTAATGAAGCTGCACACGATGCTGCTCAAAAAAGACCCGACAGACCACTTTACAATTTGGGTCAGGGATTCTTCTCCTACAATCCACCCGACTTTGCTTTGAGATCGGTGGAGGATGCCATCTCCAAGCCACAATTCAACCAATACGCTCCTGCCAAAGGTAATCCTAATTTGTTGAAAAGCTTAAAGGAGAAGTATTCCAAAGACTTTGGTTACGAGGTAGGTGTGGATCAGATTGCTGTCACTACCGGTGCCAATGAAGGAATGCTTTCTGCTTTCTTCGGGTTCTTGACCCCCGGTGACGAAGTCATTGTCTTCCAGCCTTTCTTCGACCAGTACATTCCCAACATTGAAATGACCGGCGCCAAAGTTACGTACGTTAATCTTGAGTTTCCCGAAAAGTTTGGCACTGAGTCGGTGACGGGCGATGATTGGAAGGTTGATTTCAACGAGCTTGAGGCTGCAATTACCCCCAAAACAAAAATGATTGTCATCAATACACCACATAACCCAATTGGCAAGGTGTTCAATGAAACAGAGTTGACGAAGATTGGTGAACTTGCAATCAAACACAATCTTATTTTGGTGAGTGACGAAGTGTACGAGAACCTATACTACGACGATGTGTTTGTTAGACCTGCCACGTTGAAGAACTTGCCTGAGTTGAGAGAAAGATTACTCACAGTAGGATCTGCTGGTAAGTCTTTCGCTGCTACCGGTTGGAGAATTGGCTGGGTTGTTGGGCCTGCTGATTTGATAAAGTATGTGGTGGCCGCCCATACTAGAATCTGCTTTTCAACCCCTGCTCCTTTACAACAAGCTGTCAGTGAAGCTTTCGTCAAAGCTCACGATAACGACTACTTTGCTATCACCAGACAAGAATACTTAAAAAAGTACGAGATATTCACTGCCGTTTTCGATAAGCTTGGTCTCCCCTACGCTGAAGCTGCTGGTGGCTATTTTCTTTTGGTGAATTTACTGAAATTGAAAATGCCAATTGACTACGAATTCCCAGACTCATTCAAAAATAAAACTAGAGATTTTAAGTTGGCATACTGGTTGATCAACGAGTTTGGAATTGTTGGAATCCCACCGACCGAGTTTTTAGAACCAGGTTCAAGAGTGGGTCATGGTCTTGAAAACTGTCTCAGATTTGCAGTATGCAAAGGCGACGACTTCTTAAAGGACGCAACTGAGAGAATTGCCACGTTGAAAGAGTACATTGAATAGACCATCGACCATCTATTATTTATTCAGTCACTTATATACAAGTTTTATAGAGCTAATTCAACACATACTTTTTCAAGCAGTACTCAATGTCACCAAATTCGTCTGCCCCAGTTTCATTGATCTGTTCAACCACCGTGTACTTTTCACCCATCAAGTCCCATAAGGATTGCCTGACATCATCATAATTCTTACGTATCGGAACCTGTATCAAAATTGTTGTGGCATCCGTTACAAACTTGGATAGCACACTCAAGATCATTGGAGGATGATGGAAAGAATAAATTGGATCACTCAAGATAATAGTTTTGAATTTGATATCAGGGTACTTTTGAATAAACTCCGTAGGATCATTCCAATCTAGCTCATCAACATTGGCCACTGATTTGTTCATGGCGACGTTTTCCTTGAGGTTGGGTAAAATCTCCTTCAAATCAGTTAAATATATTTGCTGAAACCCTACCAAGGAGGCCACTATGCCAACAAGTCCGGTACCAGCACCAAGCTCGAGTATGGGTTCCTTTAACAACTGCGGAGTGTCAATCAAACGTTGGCTGAAAATTAAAGAGGATCCCCAAGTCTTCAAACCCAAGTTGTCACTTGTTAAAGAAGGTTCTTTGAGCTTGATGTACTCAGTATTTAGACTGTCCATTCTTTTGAACTTTATCTTCCTTATGATTTCAGGTTGTGCAGTCCTACCACAGTTTTCCGATATACGCAAAGCAGCTTCTTTATATATTTGATTTCGTAAACCTTCTTCCGGTATCCAAACCAATTGACTAGATACTATTCGAGTTAGCCATTCGTTGTAAGAGTTCACCTGTTTCAACAGAAATCCCAAGACCGGCAAGCAAGCCAACCTCTCAATAGTCCCTAGCCTTGGACAGTGAGATGACAACCAAGCGACGCATGCTTGAGACAGTTCTTCATCGACATTTTTAGCTTTAAACACAGCAGCCGCTTCTTGTTGCTCTTCCTCTACGTGCTCGAAATTCCACACCTCATTCACGGCAAAAAGCCTAAGGACAGTGAGGAGGACACTGCTTGGGGGATGGAGATTGAGCAGGGGTAGATCAAGGATATGGAGAGGCATCATTGCGTCGTCTTCAAGTTGTTCTTCGTGATTTTCTGGAAACCCATTTTCCCCCTCTGGATTGTAGCGGTCCAGCTGCTGGGTATCTAAGTGAGGTTTGTAACCTAAGACACTCGAATGGACACCCTCGGAAACCAGCAGCGGTACCCTGGGGGTGAACAAAGATAGAGGATCGAAGTCCATCAGAGATACAAATCAGAAAGTTTTCTCTCTCTGTGCAGTCTTCGCAGAGACCACAATCTCTACATGTAATAAAATTTAACAGTCTATATTGAGTTTGTACAAGCAGTTAGGGTAGCCCTGACGTGGAATGAGTTAAAAATCTGTCACTCTCCCGTTAAAGGACCAATCATTGAACTTCAAAGGATCTTGTTTGGGGCCACCCTTTTCCCCCGTTTTGGGGTTCACATCCCCTTCGAATTCAGGGATTGTTCTGAGATAACTAGTAGAAAATCCACCAATGTCAGTCTTGAGATTGGGTGGGGCAGTAGAGGTCGAAGACGTGGAAGTCCCGTTACCTTGCATTTTCTGATTGTAATCATCGATAGCCGCTTGGGAGTTGGCGATCTTTTGTAATCTTTCAAACTCCTCTTGTTGTTCCTTAGGAAGCTTGGGAGGAGACGGGGTTTGATCGGGCATGAATTTGGAGGAGTAGCGCCTCAATCCTACTGCATTTTGTAACTTGAAGCTCCTGGACACTGGTCTGAACATGTTGATTAATCAAGCACTAAATGTAGATTCTTTTTATCTTGCGAAGTCTCCGTTTCGGTCATACGAATGCGCTTGTGGATTTTTTCTTTTTCCTGCAACAGTTAGGTCGAGACTCTCTTATCCGACCTGTCGCGTCCTATTGGGGATTCTCTTAGCATTGCACCGAGATGGTGTCAACAGAAGAAAAATAAACCAGTCAAGGGGTCGAGTTGTGATACAGATATGTTGTCGCCTAGAAGCCTTTGTGGGTAAGGTCCGGCAATAATAAATAGTCGGGGAAGCATTTTTATCAATGAGCCCAACAAATGTTGGAGACGATCTCCCCAATCATGTGCAACACTATATATAATAACTAAAAAAGTCGGCGATTTGTTTAAATAGGCTGTTAGTTTGTTAGTTGTGCTAATCGTTTTGTATCAATAATCAAACCTACTACCCTATTTACCAGCACCAGTACAGAGATAAGATAAGACCAAATGTCAAAAGAAAAGTATGCTCTTGTGTCCGGCGCCTCTTCAGGAATAGGATACGAAATGGCAAAGGCATTGAGCAAAAGAGGCTACAAGGTATTCGGCTGCTCTCCATTGCACGAGGTGTTTTTGATGAAGCCATTGGTTGAAGATTATAACATAGTTGCGTTTGATTGTGATATCACGAATTTGGAAGACATAAAGCGTGCCTCCAAGTTGATCAAAGAGAAGACGGGAGGAAGACTTGATATCTTGTACAATAATAGCGGTGTTTCCGTCGGTGGTCCTGCAATTGAATATGATGAAGCCCAATTGAATAAGTTGTTTCAAGTAAATGTGATAGGCCATATCAATGTCACCAAACATATGGTGGACTATGTCATTGCCACAAAGGGGGTGATTGTGTACACATCGTCTGTGGCTTCACTAGTTCCATTATCCTGGGTCTCAGCTTATAATTCCACGAAGGCAGCCATAAATATGTACGCCAAAACTCTTCATGCCGAAATGAAACCATTTGGTGTGAAGGTGTACTCAGTGATAACTGGGGGCGTTGATACGGCAATTTGTGATGGTAACAACAGAAGCACTTTAGCCGGTAGCCACTATGATGTTGAAGGAATCTACGACAGTATCCGGTCTAGTGCAAGCATGTCTAGAAACCGAAGAACAACTGAAGATCCACAAGTTTACGCAGAAGGGATAGCCCAGAAAATAACCAGCACAAGGGACCATGGGTTCAACCTATACAAAGGACGCAAGGCATATACCTTGTATCTTTTATCGCTAATTGCACCATTGTGGTTACTAGAATGGGGACTTGCCTTCCATTTCAAACAGTTAAAAGTATTCAGAAACATTAGAAGGTTAGTCAGGGCAAAAAAGACAGATCAGTTGGTCAATGGTGATGCAAATTTAGAAACTTGATAGGTAGCTTTTAGTATATCCCGACATTTACCAACAGCTCTCTTCCGACTCCAGTACTATGAATCTGGTGAACAGGAAATCATATTGAATTATCCGAAGTCGTTAAATCGGTACAGACACTAATACACCGAGCTCATTTCTCAACCTTGTTTAGTGCGTAGAGGTCTTCCCCAAGATGAGTGATTTCCCACCAGAACCTCCAGCCCCATCGGCCGTTATAGAGGATGCAGCCATTTTGAAGTCTCTAGACAGTAGAATCCTGTTTGATCATGAGAAAAAGCAATTTTTGTTCACAGAAGCAACTGCAGATAAGGTGCGTGAATATCAGTATAGTTTTGTGCTAAAGCTGTGGATCCCAATCAAAAGTGATATTTTGGATGAAGACGAACTAGAGGAAGAGGCGAACAGAGAAGGAATACGAAGACGTAAGAAACAGAAGCTTGAAGACATCAAACTTGCAAAAGAAAGGCTAGCATCATCTCGCACCGGAGGAGTATTCATCAGTAATTTGCCAGACGTCACAGAACTTGAACTTGCAGATATCTTTCAGAGCTACGGGCAGATTGCTTTAGACAAAGGCATGTCACCCAGGATAAAGCTTTATTACGATTGTGACCAGGTTTTCAAGCACGAGGCATTGGTGATTTTCGAGAACAGCAAGTCAGTGGAACTCTCGATCCAAATGATGAATGGCACTCGCTTGAAAGGCAAGGAAATCAAAGTGGAAAAGGCAGCATTTGACAATAAGCAAGAAATAGACGGTATCAGGAGTAGGTTCTATTCAAAAATTGTTGTCATTGAAAACATGTTCCGGAAAGAAGAACTTGAAACAGATGAGTATCTAATAAAAGATATTGAGGAAGACTTGCTGGAAGAGTGTGTAAGAATTGGCACCACCGACTTGGTTAAAGTGACGGTCTTCCCCAGCGATGGAGTGGTTACTATTAAATTCAAGTCCACGAAACTGGTTTCAGATGTTATTGGGACTTTTAATGAGCGATTCTATGACGGCTTGGTCTTAAAAGTGTATCCCTATACAGGGAAGAAGTATACTTAGATTTCTTTTTGAAGTGCAAAAAGCCCAAGGATGTTAAAGCAAGAAGTCTGGGATTTTTGGCGGGAATTCCGGTTGACCGTCCTCAAGTGAAACAGGGCGTGCAAGTCTCACTGTACAAGCTATTTAAATCCCTGTCAATTTATCGGTTCAACCTACAAAATAGGGTTCGCCTAGAATCAATACAACAATACCCCCTACACTTTATCCTGGTACCGTAAACGACTGAGCCTTAGATTGGTATGTGCATTGAAATCATTGTTTATGCATCAGTATCGCAAATTCAGGCGATGGTCAAGAATTTCTCATAACTTGCCAAGGATGTCATATTATCTGATTGATCAGAATTATTTAGTGTCAAACAGGCGTCAAGCGCTACTCCGCGATTACCAATTCCTTATTGGCTGAAATTATTCAACTTTAATCCACCCGCATGAAGCTCTTCGCTAGCGTCCAAGCATTTGTATATTTGTTTTTTCGTGTGAGCTGCCAAGCTTGACGTCTCATTTGACTGCCTGTTCTACCTACTACCTTTATTGGTGTCTACTCACGCCCTTTATCCTCAACAGGCTGGGAAGGTGCCTAAAGGCTCATTGACGAGCGATCAATATTTGAGATGAGTTGCAAATCTCTGACGCAGGGGAAAATTAAAAAAAAAGAAATTATAGAAAGCCGTTTTCGTCTTTCCTACTGGGACCAGGGCTCAGAATTCCTTCAAGCTAACAAGACATTTCCGAGACATTCGGCGGCTAAAGAAAGCTGCCAAGCTACTTAATAGCCAATAACACTTTAAAAGAGAATGAGGTGAGTTATAACCTTCGATTTCAATTAATAGCGCAATTCCAAGTATAAATACCTGCCATTTTAACCAGTTTTTACTTATCCTATCTTCGATTTATCCAGCAGACTACTCAATATGTCTACTGTCCATGACCAGGCAGCTGAAAACCTGCAAAGCTCCAAAACAGACAAATTGACCGATGAAGAATCCCTTCAAATTTCCAACAAATCCTCTGACGTTGAATCTTACCCTCAAAAGCCCGTCAGTTCAAAAGTTATTCGTATAGCTTATGCCATTATCATAATTACTGCATTCGTCGAAAACTTTGCTAATGACTCCACGAATTCCTTGAATTCTTATGCCACATCCAACTTCAATGCCCATTCCATCATCGCCACTGTTGCAGTTGTCTATAAGATAACTGCCATCTGTTCATATCCAATAATGGCAAAGTTAGCAGATCTTTTGGGAAGAGGAGAAGGTTTTTCGTTTGCTATGACTTTCTACACGATAGCATATGTCTTGTATGCCGCATGTAAAAACGTGGAAACCTACGTCGTTGGTGAAATTTTTTTTGCTATTGGAAAGACCGGTTACAGAATCTTCCAACAGATCTTCATTGCTGATAACACCTCACTTATAAATAGAGGGTTCCTTTCTCAACTTCCAAATGCAATTGGATCCATTCCATCGCTTTACGCTGGTACTTATGTCATGGATGCTTTCTTGGAGAACTCCACATGGCGTTGGGGGTATGGGTGTTTTGCCATAGTTCTTGGATGTTCTTTAGCCCCACTTGCTATTGTGATGTTCTACATCGACAGACGTGCTCAACAGAACGGCGAAAGAAAAAACGTTGAAATCATGGCTGATGTGGATCTCACTCAACCTTGGTACAAAAGAGCATTCCAAGTTGTTTTTGTGGAACTCGATGTTTTCGGTGGTATCCTTTTGATATTCGGGATGGCCCTTTTCTTCATTCCATTCACATTGACAGGTAAAGCTTCATCATACAGATGGCACGAAGCTGACTTGATTGCAATGCTTGTGGTAGGATTTGTCATTATTTGTGGTTTTGTGTTTTGGAATTTCAAGTTTGCTAAAAAACCATTCGTGCCTACTGCAACATTGAAGTCCAGGACCGCAGTCCTTATTATCCTTATGGTGGCTATGGACCTTTGCCACAACTCTTCATTCGCTACTTATTTCATCACAACTTTACAGGTGTCTGGTTACCACACAGCTGGTAGTGCAACCAGAATCGATAGAGCCAAGAAAGTTACCATTGATGTGTTCAACGTTGTAGGAGGTTTGTTGATGAAATACACCAAGAAATCCAAGTTGTTTATTTTGATTGGAATTCCGATGTTGGTGTTGGGTCATGGGTTATTGGTTTGGTTCATGTGGAAAGATGGCGAAGTTGCAAGTGATGCATTGCTTATCATGGCTGAGGTTTTCATTGGATTGGGAAGAGGACTTTACCAGTGTGCGGCACAGGTTATCATACAAGGACTTGGAGGAAAAGGAAGTGTTGCCATGTCCACCGCTTTCTTCTTAGCATTTAACTCTGTTGGATCTTTGATCGGAAGTGCTATTGCTGGTGGTATTTGGAACAGTGTGCTTTTGACGAAGTTAGAGAAATACCTCCCAGATGATGAAAAGAAGGCCGCCGCTAAAATCTACAAGAGTTTTGTTGTTGCTCAAAAGTATGAAAGGGGAACTCCAGCAAGAGATGCCATCGCCAAGTCTTATTCTGAAACAATTAAAATTATTGGTTGGACAGGTTTAGGGATCATTGCCCCGATGCTTATTATGATGTGGTTCATTGAGGATGTGCCATTAACTGACGCTAAGGATGTGTATGAGAATGGCCAAGATCCTGAAGAGGACTCCATTGAACCAAAGGCTCCTGCTAAGAATTGATATGCAGCCAATTATATAGACACATCAATTATGTAGGAATACAAATGTAAACAGCACTCGTATAAATGATACCTCAATATACAGTAAAAAGCGACGTGTTTGTCTGCAACCAATTGCTTGTCGTTAACATACACCCAATATAGTTATCGGGTTCTATACTATATTTTCTAACTACTTATATAGTAGGTTGATTATTTATGGAGAGTCGCCCTCACCTAAGTAGCTGGGTTTGTATATACCTTTCGATATGTTGTCAATATAAATAAGAAATGCAACCTACTTTATTGGAGGAACATCTCCCCGGCTTTGCCGGGGTATATTAATATATACTTCTTCTCTCCCCCGAAGGTAAATAAGCATATAATATTAAAATATGTATGATGCCTGAATCTCTGCTATTTCAAAGGTCTTTCTCTCGGTTTCCAGGAATGTTACGTGAAAACGGTCTTTGGGTTATATGGGGTACCTTAAATATTAATTAGTAGACGAATAGATGACTTTCTATCCTTGAATTTGACAAATCTGTCCCTCTTTTCGCACGGTCTTTAACGCCACCTGATGAGATGTACTAATTAAATCACATATGATGCCTCTTCATTCCACTTAACTCAATTATTTTTTGCAATTCTGGCTTCATTAGCACTTTTGTTAAGAAGCTAGCAACTTGAAAGTCAGCATCTACATATGATAGATCGACACCGCATGTCTGTAAGTTCTCCCTGAGCAAATAGTATTCCGGATTTATGTATTTCGCCCGTAGGTTTATGCCCAGTGTTTTTGCAGCCACAATAGCAGACTTATCATCCCAAAGAAGCGGCACGGGATTTTGACCGGAGATCCCAACTCTTCAAGCACACCTTTGAACCATACGACCTCCTTGCAGGAATCTGCGCCAGCAGTATATTTCGTTGCAATATTGCTTTGTGATACAAGGGTCGTCGATCTCCAGAGAATCAACGACCCACCATACTTGATGCAATACCCACTCGTACTCCTGTTGTCAGATCGATATCTTGCAACAGCATTGTCAGAATACGCTATAATCTCCCGATTCCCATTGAATTGCAATCCTAGATTCTTTGTACCCTTTAGGTATCGAAGTACCGTCTTTGCTGCGACATAATGATTATCTTTAGGAGCATCTTGAAAGCCTGAAAGTTTGCTAGCAATATGACTAATATCAGGTCTAGCAGCTCCCGCTATATAAAGAAGCTTCCCCAAGATGGACCTAAATTCAGTTGCATGATGTGAAGGAGATCTATAATCAAACTTTGGCTCATTGACACCAGGCAAGGATCCCTCTTTACAGTCCGTCATTTTGAAATCCTTTAGCACACCCTCAATGTAATCGGACATGCTCACATTAATTGTGTAGTCTGGCCTCTGCACAACGGTCAAGTCGAGGAATTTCCTTCCAACTCCCAAGTCTTTGAATTTGAATTCACCCGTTAAATACTGCTTGCAGCAATCCATGTCTGCTGAGTCAGAAGATATGATTAATATGTCATCGACATATACTCCCAACACAGTTTTACCATTCAGAAAGAGGCTTGGTTCCGACTTCAATTGGCGGAATCCCATTTCAACTAAAAACCCCACTAGCTTATCATTGAAGCACTTCGGAGCCTGTTTTAACCCATAGATGGACGCATCCAATTGGCAGACAATATTCTTTCTGTGCGGATCTCTGAATCCAGGTGGGAGCTTCATGTAGATTTTCCCATCAGGTTTCCCGTTAAGAAACTCATTTTTAATATCAATTTGATGAATTTGGCTTCTCATAATGGAGGCTAACGCAAATATTATCCGAACAGACTTGTAACTAATCCCTGAAGTGTATGTTTCATGGAATTTGATTCCGTGGGTCTGGCTGTACCCAAATGGTACTAATCTAGCTTTGTGTTTGAAGCCATCTTCGATAGTGTAAACCCACCTACATCCAATCACTTTGGATTTATAGGGTTTTCTTACATATGTCCAAGAGTTATTCGTCATCCGACTTTCCAATTCCAGTTTCATAGCATCCATCCATCGCCAAAAATCAGGTCTGTCCATAGCGTCTCGGTAACCTTTTGGAACAGTTTTTCTAACCATCATATCCAGGAGATTTCGTGTAAGTAGGGCCGTGATTAGAGCCTCGCCACTTACTGAAGCAACTTCTTCAGCTTCGCTATCACTGTTGGTGTTCTGTCTGCAGGCTGTACTATCACCATTCGAATTTCCAGTTCTTTTCACGCTGGACAAGATATCTTGCCTTTTGTGGGAACCCTCGGGGTTGCCCACTCTGTTGCCTGCATCGCTCTCTTTCAAGGGGGGGGGGATAGACTAAGGCTTCTTCTGCAGCTCTTTTTGTCCCTTCATTTTCTTGGCCGGTCTGTGTCAATCCACTTGCAGGAGGAGCCTCAAAGGAGGTGGTTGTTCCATCGTCTAATATTCTTTGCAGCCCCCGATTAACTGGTTGACGGCAAATGGTAAGCTTACCCTGAGGTGCGTGATCTTGTATTCAGTTATGGACTAGTTCCCTCGCAGCGGGAAATTCGTCATTGGACCAGGTTTGTGGTGAAGCGACACAAATACGTTTGGCATCGACATCCAACATAATAGCAACCTCCCGATTATGGGTGTAGCCCAAAAAATCCCTTGTATACGTCTCACTCCATTGTCTGATATGACACGAGTCTCACCCGTAAGTTTACAGCCATAGGATGAATATTCTGAAGATCTGGACTGACACTGCACCAAATTTGATGTGGGGATTTCCAATCTAACCGCTTATTTGGAAGACGATTATACATGTATACTGCATGCTCCAAGGCCATCGGCCAAAATTCAACTGGAAGGAAAGACTGGTTAATGAAAACCCTAGTTCTATCTTTCAATGCCAGTATCAATCGTTCAGCCGTACCAACTTGGGGCGAAGGGATTGAATCTGTCGTGCGAAGCTCGATATTATGAGCAAGACAATATACACGTAACTCCTTGTTGACAAATTCACCACTGTTGTGTGAGTGGAGTCCACTAACTTTGTAACGTTTACTTTTTTCGAAACGCCCAAAATGCTGTTCCCATTTTTCAATGTAATTCATAACCTCCGTTGCGGCTTCCTCGTTACACTTCAAAGGAATCGCTGTAGCATGTTTGCTGAATGTATCAACAATAACAAGAAAACATGTGGTACCCAGTAGCCCAGTAGCGTTTTTCGGCCACTCAAGGTCCACGTGTAAATATTCAAACGGACGTTCAGCCTTCACAGTGTTAATGGTTGCCCCATTTCTTTTTGGGATAATGGGACGAGGTTGCCATTCACATAGTCCCATGCCAGTATTTTCAGCGACACATTCGGATCCAAGATGGGCTGTGTGACGCTTGAATTGAACTTCAAGGCCTTCGGGTCCACCATCATGAACATCACGAACAGATATCAAATTCGTAGAGATATCTGCATACATCGCTTGCACGGTAAGCTTGTACAGTCCAATATGGAATTTGAGGAGCCCACTTCCCATGCCCAAGTTGCGGTTCCACAAACGGTTGATATGAGTGTAGTAAATTCACATCGTTCACTATACTCAGCGAGACAGCCGAAACTAGATAGGTTTTGGTATTCCAAACCCCTTGTTTTACAGCAAGTTGAATATCATGACTGGCACAGTCTAAAAGGTCCATTATTGTGAGTCGGTCTGAATGCCAGTCTTCTATCCTCGAATTCTATATATCTTGAGGGAAATGAGATCCTTCTTTGATCCCGAAAGGTCGTGCTCGTCTACAACATATTTTCAAGCCAACTTCGCGGGGGTTTTTTATTTAAGTAAGATTATGTTTTGTAGTTTGAAAAAAGAACAAAGGAACTATTTGTAATATCTTGACTCATTGAGTGTGCAAACATGCCGATTTCTTCTACAGACCTTTTTATTGGTTCCCAAAGACCATATTTGTCCTATGTATACTTGTTCTTATATGTGATGGTAACTCATTAAAGTCACTAATAGTGGGTGCCGTCTCCACTCCATTCAACATTACCTGTGTATAATCCACAAACTCTTAACCCCTAATTTGGAGACTGATAAGTATCAATTATAGAGGACAGTAAGCTCTTCTTTGAATTCCATAACAAATTTTACAAATGACATAATCTTGCATTCCTTGAACTGAACATCCTACACTAAGCCGTTTCCCATGATCGGCTTTTTGTTTTCCATACCAACATTTCTTGCCTGTTTGAACTTAGCAAGCTCTTTGCCTTTTGAATTGTCTTGAACCTTCTTTTCCAGAAACAGCTCTACCATTGGCATCGTAGTATTCCTTGCTGCTGCCGAACATAATGACCAAACCCTTGACACTTGTAGCACTTCACTACGTATTTTCCATCAAGTGTGAACGTCATACCCTCTTCCGTTGGCTGGCGATACTTGCTTCTGTTTAACACAAATTCTTTGAACTCTGCCCAAGTAAATTCAGCCAAACGACCTTGGTCTGTCTCAAGACAGGCGTCTTCAAGAGCCTGAAGAGCACCTTCCAAATTAAGAGAACAGAAGGCATTCAAAGCCTGTCGACCATCTGGAAAAAGGCGATGAACAAACTGATCAAAAATTCTAACTCTATCAACCAAAGTACGACCATCAATCAATTTTTGGTGCAAAATCCGAAACAACTTCATTTGGTTAACGTGTTCAGAGGGCAAAACTCATTGTCCAATGACTCAAAGGCCTTTGCAAACGTCATGCGTTCACTCAAAATTATCTGAAGAACATCATCAGTTAGCGAATCAAAAAGCAAGTCCATCCCAAGCAAGTCCAACCAGCCAATAACACGTTTCTGCTGTTCTGGTGTCAACAAGTCAATCCTTCAACAGTTGCCAAAGTATTCTTCATCGCATATGGAAGTAAAGGATGAATACACCTTATTTCCCCGAACAAAGGCTTTTTCCCAAGCATCAAAATTGTCAACTCCTCTGAGTATGGGAACCCTGGCGCTTATGCCATTCTGGGTGGACCCTGCAAGATATCCTTGAAGGGGTCCCCTTTCTCTGTGATATCGATTTTACTCATTAAATCTCTGGTCGTTGTATTCACTAAAGGTCTTCTTTGTTTACTGGCTAAGGAACTACCTGTTCAATCCAATTTATACTTGTTCCTGGATGTGACTGTGTTTAAATTAGTCTTAGTCCCAATCAAAATCCTTTTGGAAATTACGTGACACAAGTCCTTGCAACCTCACTTTTCTGGTAAAAGCACCATCTTTCCTCACATGCAAGATTTCCTATGTATAAGGAGGACTTCTGCTGAAATGAGATTTCCAAGTTAGGATGAAAAGTACATCTTGAGAAAGGGATTTCCAAGTTAGGCTGAAAAGTATATATAAGGGTATCGGACCCTTACATGATTGGTAACCACAGCCATTCAAAACGAGTGAAAATAGGAGACTAAATATGTGGGAAATAAATATCGAAAATTCTAGTGAAGAATAATAACTAGAATTACACTGAGTGACTCAAACATCAACTTAAAGATTGCCCTTCAGAACCTCTTGAAGCCAGAAGCTCAACAAGTCTGATGGAGAGCTGGCGGATCCAGTCTCCGAAACCCTCGGTGATGGGAATGTAGTCCCACCACAGTTAGGAAACACTACTCAAGAGTCATCGACTGCGCTGCCTGAGCTGAACTTGTCCGGTTCAGGGGAGAAAATGTTGGGGACATCAGTGAATCGGACGAGTTTGTGCAAGAGGGTGTGCTTGAAGGTTTGTCATCAGACAGTTATCCAAGACAATCCTGAGGATGATCCGAGTTCGGATAATGACAAACTGTCGGACGAGAATTACACGTTGAAAGTAATAGAGAACCAGCCGAATTACGTGTTTACGTTGGATATGGATAGTAGTGTTCCGTCAACATACAAGCAAGCAACGAGACATAGAAACATGGAACAGTGGTTTGCCGCAATGAAAGAAGAGATGAACTCACAATACAAACATGGAACTTGGGAACTAGTAGAGTTACCAGAAGGAAGACATGTGTTGGGTGCTAGATGGGTCTACACGATGAAGAGTAATAATACGTACAAGGCTAGGTTGGTGGCACAGGGATATACTCAGAGAGAAGGAGAAGACTACTTTGAAACGTTCTCTCCTGTACTCCGTTCAGAAAGCACGAAGGTGGTATTTGCAATTGCTGCTATACGAAACCAGAAGATATATCAAATGGATGTGAAGACTGCTTTCTTGAACGGAGAAATTGAAGAAGAAATTTACATGAAACAGCCACCAGGGTTTGAAAATACAGAAAACCCAAACTTAGTCTGTAGGTTGAGGAAGTCTCTTTATGGACTCAAGCAATCCCCATTGGCATGGAACAGAAGCAATCCCCATTGGCATGGAACAGGAATATTGTGAGGTACTTGACGAGTTTAG